>OY740769.1:145463824-145673841 GCA_963513935.1 Aphrophora alni | reverse complement strand
TATGTCGCAATTAAAGCTGTTTTGTGGAATTAAATAATCATCTCATTATTTCCATTATCATGGAATTCCATCATGTACCGACTGTTGTAACATTAAATAGTCAGAATTGGTAAATTTAGTTTTTTCCACATTAATCACCATTCCGATCAGAACACCATTTTGCAAGTAGTGTAGATCTTTAAGGATGGGTACGAGATTTGGATGATACAAACAGGCATGAAATTTGTTTGAGGGTGGTACGACCAAGTACGAATTTTGAGAGAATGGTACCAAGCGTCATTAAACCTTATAAAAAGTAATTGAATTTTGGGAAAAAAGATGGAGATATAATATATATATATATATATATATATATATATATATATATATTTATTTATATATAGGGAAGGGTGTATAATATTTGCTCTTAATTTTTCTAACTAAGTATTAAATTACGTAGCCTCAGACTAGGATTGTGTCTTGTGTAAGGGGTGTGTCCTCCTTCTCCTAATTGCTTCCCTAGCCTGACTTGACGGTACAACCCATTCCAAGAAAACTAGATACTGTAACAATTCAAAAATTGAAGGTGAAGTTAATTATTTATTTCATTAATTCATTAGTTTATTGATTGATTTGCTCGACTAGGGCGCCAGATGTGTGAACATCAATTTTGAAAAAAGGTGAATTTAAATATTTTAAAAATCTCTAGGGTCGCAGGCTCTTTTTACAGTGTACTTACAGTGGATTTTGGTTTTAAATGAGAACACTTTGGCTGAAATGTTACAAAGAAAACATTTATTAAACATTCAAAGAAACATCCTACAAATTATTATTAACAACAAAAAAAATCATATTATAAGTACTAGTTATCCTTTTTAGTTTCAATAACAAATTATGAATTTATATTTCCTTTATTTCTTTCTCTCAAATTAATTAATTTTATCTTTAAAAATGCTTCTACCAATAAAATTGTTGCAACAGGAATTTAATCTATGAAATTTTTTAGTAACTTTGTAGCTCTAAAAGAAAAATGAAAAGATTCTATTTTCATTAATTAAAAGTTTCATTTTACTAGTATCTCTTCTAGTAATAATCTACTAAATTTTCTTTAAATAGATAAACATTTACAAAAACATTAATTTAAAACATAATACAGGTTATTAATCAAACAGGTAATATATAGCGTCTATACCACAACGCCGATCTAAATAAAAAACATTGTCTGTGTCCGAATGGAAAACTGATGTCCTACGAGTTGAAGTTCTACGGCTCGCAGTGGATTCTCCCTCGTTCAGAAATTGTTTTCTCAAGTTGTTGAGAATGTTCATAACTCGCGTATATAAATCATTGTCTTTTATGTTCCCACGTTATTGTCATTGAAACACGCTAAATATGGATTTTTAAATACTTTCGATCACTATTTGAGATAAAAAATCAAATGTACATTGTTCTAACAGAACCTAGAAACTCTTTCTACGATCTTATCTCTCCAAACACTGGATTTTGACTTTTAAGAACACAACCTGTTCATTTTAAGCGGTAAACTCAACTCTTAGAAAACACATCTTGTCCCTTCAATCGCTGGACTTCGACTTTTTAGAACACAACCTGTCACTCCTAACGCTGGACTTAGACTGATGTTACCATGAGGCAAATTCTTACTTCCGAAAGCGTTCCTTCCGGTTACTGTTCACACATTTTACCACACTGCCGTAAAATACAAATGATTTACTTAACATAACAAACAAACTAAATTACATTAAAATTAAACATAGTTATTTATACTGTTGTCTTGAAAATCCATTTTTCTTTTATTAATGACGTTACTAAATTTAAATTATTATTTGAATCTCTTATCTCTTTGGCTTAACCGCGTCTTTTAAATGAGTCTATATTAAAATCTGACTTTTTACACTGTCACAAAACCCCACAAGGTTTGTATTTCAATACAGGTATTGGAATACAAAGCTTTTATATATATATATTTCAAATCGAGAAAAAAATATTAATGGATGTTCAAGACATTTCATTTCAGAAGCTAAGGACCTCATGAAAGAAAATAAGTATCCCTAGTATACTTAATTTAAGAAAGATTCTCTTTTCTTATAAAAATAAAAATCTATTTGCTAAAATCCTATTTCATTATTTTAATTTGTTAGCGTTATAATAACTCATTTGTAAAAAAAAAATAATATACGAATCAATTAGTGCTAAGCCTTATCTCTATTTATACAATAAAACCCATCATCAGTTTCCCTTCCAACCTTGTTGGCTGAAACTTTCCATCAACATTTTTTTGTTGACAGGATCCCGTCACTCAAAGCTTATCTCCCAGACAGCCGTCTATATACTTTTTCTCGTCTCATCCTCTTTGCCAAGACGACATTTCTACATCCTTTGAAAATCTACCTTTGACTCTAGATATTCATCTGAATAATTCCTTCAACTTAATACAATTTAAATTTTAAAACCTCTCATTTTTAATTAACATTATTACAAATTTATTTACTTATTATTCAAAATTACTTCAATTCACCTTAAAACTTTTCAATTCAGACTTTACATTATTATTTATTTTAGTTTAAATCCAATAACTATTTATTCTTACTTAAATCTCAATTCTCCTTTGTCTTACTGGGATAACATGTTAACTACTGATTTTATAATTACCAAAAAACTCTTTTCTTCAACTAAAATTCAAAATATAACATCATTATTATCAAAAAAAATAAACTTACTTACAAAACTCATCTATTTATTTCAAAATTACTTCTTTACCATTGTATCATCTCTCAGTATTCTATCTTAAAATTATTTCCATCTTATCTTTCATATTTTAATAATCAAAGTTGCATTAATCCCCAAACAAATTCTTCATAATAAAAAACTCCTTATTATTTACCTATATTATTTCATAAATAATCTCCTTATTTCAACGTAGCTTCCTTTAAAAAAAATCATAATAATCGCCGTATTTCGTAGAATTCCTCAAATCTCCCTTTATTTCATTAAAATCGTCGCATATTTCCTTTATTTCATTAAAATCGTCGTATATTTCCTTTATTTCATTAAAATCGTCGTATATTTCCTTTATTTCATCGCAGTACTCAAAAAACCTCTTAAAAACTAAAAATTTACCATTAATGCAACCTAACTACCTTTTTTATAAAAGTTTGTTAACAGAACAACTTCATTTTAAATACCACTTTACTCAACAATTCTGTAAAGTCATCATCTTCATATAAAACTCAAAAATCTCTCATTTAAACTACTTCTTATTAAAATCTTCTTAATCATCTATTACTTGTATATAAAAACTTCAAAAATTAAAATTTACGTTGTTTCCCAGCTAACACCTTATTTCATCAAAATCTTTAGACACCTTCATCAAATAACTTCTCACTATCATCTATTGCTTTAAATTCAAACATTATTTATTAAAAATCGTTAATTATTTATTTTATTTATAAATTTCATCAAAATCTTTCTTATCATTGCTAATTTATTACTCCTTCCTTTAAAAAACAGAAACTTAACCTCCTTTACTCACTATTTAACATCAAAAACTTAAAAACTTTATTATTATCTGTCTTGGCAAAACTCACATAAATTCTCTTCATATTATATTATTTATTAATCATATCTCCTTCTTTAAAAAACAAAAACTTTAACATTTTTAACTCCATTATTCATTTTATTACCATTTCATTATTAAAAAACAAAAAACTTCAATATTATTATCATCTTAGCAATGCTTCTTGAAAACCACTCAATTCCTTTACAAGTTACCTTTCTCAAATCTCAAAATTATTTAAATCTAACAATATTTTGCATATAATTACTTATTTTATTATTCTTAACTTTTGTAAACAAATATCAAATACTTTCTACATATAAGCCAAGCATTATTACTCTTAATCTATTATATACATTTAAAAATTACTATCTTTCTTACTAAAGTACTCCCTAATAATGTCACGTCCGGTTTAATTTTGTATATACAGATTGATCACTTCTATATATATCCTACAATTTATTTACCTTCAACATCTGTCTAAATTTTTTGATACATGAAGTTTTTCATGTAATAATGTCACACTTATTTATTATGCATTTTACCTCCCTACCTTCCCTATCCTTCTGATGGTCTAATATTTTACATGTACCCTTCAGGTTACACTCTGGACTCTTACACGAAACAAACATGTTATGACCCTAAAATATGCAGTGGTTGAAATGCGATATCCCTACTCGATTCGAAATACCGCCCACCACACACTTCAAACTCACAACACGCCTTTCGTGCAGTCCCGAAATTGCCTCATTTTCACAAATAAAACAATTTCTTTTACTACATAAACTCCTGCCTCCTCCCTAATTGTTCATGTACTCCTTAAATGCATTTACACGAAGAAAATTTTACAATTCATAAAAAATTTCATTCAAATCGTATCATCCGAAGTTGAAATAATGTTTATTTTACCAATCTTATTATTAGCATCGTCAATTTTCTGTTTATGTAATCCTTTCTAGATGTTATTATTCAAATTCAATAAGAATTTTTATTTTTTAAAACTTATTCTAAGTTCTTTACTTAGAAATTTACTTTTAATTCTGTTAAAGTTATTTATGTAATCTACTTTTGTTCTTATTTACTTTATTTAAAACCAATTATCCTCTATTTAAATACTTTTTATTTGAAAACGCAAGTTAATTTCCGATTATAAGTCAAAAGTTTTTTATTTTCAGAACAGCAATTTTGTAACACGCTGTATCTCAGTCTCAATGTCATGCAAAGAACTTATACCTGACTAAGGAATAAACAATTTCCCCTTTGTATATAGAGACGCAATTCTTTATCTGTTTACTACTGATAAGAAGTGAACCTTTTGGTTCCAATATGGTCTATAGATGAATCTCAACTCTCGTCACATTTCATTGAATATTTTATTGAATCCACCTACTTAATATTGAATCTTATTTCTTCAACACTACTCTGACTCTTTGCTTCTAACTAATCTGTTTTATCTATGTCACGTAAAATCAATATTTACTCCTTTCATAAACATACAGAGTTATTTACTAACCATCTTGCATCTCCAATAATCTTTTCTTCTAACTAATCTGTTATCGTCACGTTTTCTAAATATTATTTCTTCTATAAACATATAAAGTTATTCACTGCTATAATCCAGCGTCTTTACTTAGCAAATACCTAAACGTTTTCTAAAACTAAAACTTCTTAATCATACTAGCTTGGCTTATATTATTATTTATTAATACTCATACTATTGTTATTTCAAACTATAGACTATACATTATTCAATTTTAAAACTACTTATTAACAGAATCTTAACTACTTTTTATTAATTATTCTTCAAAATCAAGTCCGTGTGTTTATAAAAATGTCTTTACATTTATATCCGTCGTTCCAAATTTCAATTGATTACAACAATTATAAATTATCTATTTCTTTCGATGGTTCCCCGATTGGTGAAAGATTTTAAAGTACATGATTAAATTTTTTAACATACTTTTAATGTTAAATACTTCTGTCCACATGGACAGTTTGTCTACCATAGTCATCACAACAGACCCTTTCCTAACAAAAGATTCCCCTTTGTTATTGTCTCGGAGTATTGACAAAACACCTTTCTCTTTCTTTCTTACGGACATACCTACCTCTCTCTTTCTCTCAAACATCTTAGAATCTATTGACCTACATTTGTCAGCTGTCAGCTTGGGAATCCTCACCCCACCATTATCGTATATTACTGTAAAGTCTTCTTTTAATATTTCCTTTTTAAACTTGTATTCAAAGCTACTCTTTTCATAAAAACTTTTAATTTCTTGCTCTTGGATTCTAAAAACATTTCTAAATTTTAACATTATGTTACTTTCAAAACCTATTGTCCTACAATAGCTTTGTTTCCTTACAAATACAATTAATTCTTTTGTTATCACATTATTTACTTTTACTTTGTTTTTTGAATTAATTATACCTATTCCAACCCCACCAAACTTATTCACTTCAACATTACTTGTTATTTCTAGATTTACCTTGTTACATGTTAACCCATTATTTTTCTTAATTTCAACATTACCTGTTAACTGTTTTAAATCATTGTTTTCAAAAGGCTCATTTTGACTTACATTAGGCTTAACTATTGTCTCGTTTTTAAATTTTCCCCGTTTTAATTCTAAATTTTCTTTTTCCCATTCCAGATTTTCTTGTTCCAATTTCTTAATAAATTGTGTTAATGACTGTTTTTCTTCATTACTTAAACTTAATTCCCATTGTTTTATTTCATCCGAAAATAATTCTGTTATTTGCTTAGCTCTCTCCTTACAACTTATTTGCTTATTATCCATAATATTACTCATTTTCAAATATTTATCACTCTCATCAATCTGACTATTGTTAACCTCACCATTACCATTTAGCAAATTACTATTTTTATTTACTGAATCACTTGAAACTTCATTTTTTCCATCAAAATTATTAACCCCACAAATTTTTTTAACTTTTAAATTTTCAGTACTATCCACCTGATTATTTACTTTATTAACCTTATAAATGACCTCATTCTTTATACAGTATTATCAAATCGACAACGCCCATAATCTACTTCTTCTGTCTCATTACTTGTTACTATTCCAGTTACTACAGTTACGGGAGGTGCTTTTTCTAATAGTCTATCTTTCAATTTTTTATAAATTTCATTTCTTGCTACAGATCCAGCTATTATCATGTTTTTCATTTCTTCTTTTAATTCAAATTCCCTTTCTATTAAATTTTGTCCTAACTTTACATGCCATTGTTTATTTAATGCTTCCCTGTCTAATTCTATGTACCAATGTTCCCCAACTATCTTATTATTCTCTATTATCTCTTGACATGTTATTTGTTTATATTCTATATACCATTGTTGCCCAAAAAACCTATTATCCTCTTGACATGTTATTTTTTTATTTACATTTCTAAAATACTTTTTAACTCCTTGTTTTATTGCTTCTAATTCCATCTTAAGCCTATCTAAATCAGTTATTAACTTATTATTATCATCTCCCTCCATTTTAACTATTATTATGTTTACCTTTAGTTTTAAATTTAAATTTTAGTTACCAAAATCATCATCCTAACCTGTTCATTATTATTAACATTTATTATTCCTGAACCCATTTAAATTTATTTTACTTAACACAACAGAATCTATTACTTAATCAACACAAAATTTTAAGAGAATCTTTCTTATTATGATAGAGAGAGTCCTTACCTTGATTTTAAGTGTTCTCATTACCAAAATCACTGTATTTTTCGACCATAAACGCCCCATTGTTGGGCCCAATTGTAACAATTCAAAAATTGAAGGTGAAGTTAATTATTTATTTCATTAATTCATTAGTTTATTGATTGATTTGCTCGACTAGGGCGCCAGATGTGTGAACATCAATTTTGAAAAAAGGTGAATTTAAATATTTTAAAAATCTCTAGGGTCGCAGGCTCTTTTTACAGTGTACTTACAGTGGATTTTGGTTTTAAATGAGAACACTTTGGCTGAAATGTTACAAAGAAAACATTTATTAAACATTCAAAGAAACATCCTACAAATTATTATTAACAACAAAAAAAATCATATTATAAGTACTAGTTATCCTTTTTAGTTTCAATAACAAATTATGAATTTATATTTCCTTTATTTCTTTCTCTCAAATTAATTAATTTTATCTTTAAAAATGCTTCTACCAATAAAATTGTTGCAACAGGAATTTAATCTATGAAATTTTTTAGTAACTTTGTAGCTCTAAAAGAAAAATGAAAAGATTCTATTTTCATTAATTAAAAGTTTCATTTTACTAGTATCTCTTCTAGTAATAATCTACTAAATTTTCTTTAAATAGATAAACATTTACAAAAACATTAATTTAAAACATAATACAGGTTATTAATCAAACAGGTAATATATAGCGTCTATACCACAACGCCGATCTAAATAAAAAACATTGTCTGTGTCCGAATGGAAAACTGATGTCCTACGAGTTGAAGTTCTACGGCTCGCAGTGGATTCTCCCTCGTTCAGAAATTGTTTTCTCAAGTTGTTGAGAATGTTCATAACTCGCGTATATAAATCATTGTCTTTTATGTTCCCACGTTATTGTCATTGAAACACGCTAAATATGGATTTTTAAATACTTTCGATCACTATTTGAGATAAAAAATCAAATGTACATTGTTCTAACAGAACCTAGAAACTCTTTCTACGATCTTATCTCTCCAAACACTGGATTTTGACTTTTAAGAACACAACCTGTTCATTTTAAGCGGTAAACTCAACTCTTAGAAAACACATCTTGTCCCTTCAATCGCTGGACTTCGACTTTTTAGAACACAACCTGTCACTCCTAACGCTGGACTTAGACTGATGTTACCATGAGGCAAATTCTTACTTCCGAAAGCGTTCCTTCCGGTTACTGTTCACACATTTTACCACACTGCCGTAAAATACAAATGATTTACTTAACATAACAAACAAACTAAATTACATTAAAATTAAACATAGTTATTTATACTGTTGTCTTGAAAATCCATTTTTCTTTTATTAATGACGTTACTAAATTTAAATTATTATTTGAATCTCTTATCTCTTTGGCTTAACCGCGTCTTTTAAATGAGTCTATATTAAAATCTGACTTTTTACACTGTCACAATACACAAATTAGTGCTTAGCTACATTTAATTTCTAAAGTTACAACTTCATGACAGAATTTTGTAAACGTTTTAATCTTATTTACACTGATCAAAGTGTCGAAAGTAGGGTATACGTTTATACAGAAGCATTTTTGAGGACTATATTTTTTTTTATTGGGGTTGTACTGCTGAAGGTAAATGCAACAAACAAAATGTAGGGGGGCCCTTTTTTCCTCTCCACCCCAGACACATTCCTACCTTGAGGATGATAAATGTGCATTTAAAATGAAAATTTATTGTATAAAATAAGGAGAAGGATATAATCTACAGGACAACAAAGTAATAAGTATTCCCATAGTGAATAAAGAGCAGTTAAAATAATATCTAAATAATTTTACATAAACATTTTATGTCCAAATGAACAGCAACTTATCTGAACTAAACTGAAAAACTTCAATTTAATATTTAAATATAACAAGTGAAAATTTAATACCTTTACTCCAAAACTTTGTGGTAATATCTATGTAGATAAGAATGTCTATCAATCAGTTTTATAAATGTGTAGCATATATAACTTTAACCTAAGCATTTCTCAATATAACTTGTTTGCATTAAGAATTAATAGAGACATATTGAGCCTGAATCAGTGACCCCAGAAAAAAAAAAGATCATAACAATTACTAGTACTCATTCCAAATTGAATTTAATTTGAATTGAAATAGAAATAAAGAATTATAAGTAAATGGATAATAAATGAAGAAAGAGAATTTAACAATTTTACATAATCAGTTTTTGAAAGCAAAATCTCTATAAAGGAATTGTAGAGTTGTATAGAGTAATGAGAAATATATTATATATATCTATGTGTGAGAAATTATTCTATTATTTTATAAGAAGTAGTTTTGTTAAAATGTTCGATAAATATGTGTTCAGGATAAAAAGTTGCCCGATGATTCCGCAAGGCGAAACAATTGTAGCTCATTTATATTATTAAAATATTTGAAACTTTAAGCTTTTGCTTTATTTTATCCTTGAATATGGAATTTCAACAAGAAATATCTGCTATTACATTAAAGTTAAATATGTGTTGCAAATTTAACTCTGAATCACATACATCATTTATTTTGAAATAGTAATTTTATAGTTTGGTCACTATAGCGAATGCCAGCTATTTAAAATAATTAATTATGTTTTTAAACAAGGGATTTATAATTTGTCATCACATGGGGGCAATTATAAAAATATGAAATTTAAATAAGAACATTTACAATACACGTTTTCAGTTTATTCCACCATTTTAGATTGATTAACTTTGCCATTCCATAAAGAACAGTCATAATTCTTTGGTATGACATTAGTTATAAATACAAATATATTGGTTAGGACATCAAAGTTGGTTGTTATGTGTTAATAAAAATATGATATTATGATTTAATAAGGGAACCTGTAAGATCCATGGATAAATGTTTTAATATATAAATAATTGTGTTTGTCTTATTACAGGAGCATGTACCACAGTTACTACAACACTTCTCAGACAAAGGAGTGGAATCACATATGTTTGCCTCACAGTGGTTTCTTACATTATTTACTGCAAGATTTCCACTATATTTTGTATTTCATATTCTTGATGTATTTCTGTTACAAGGAACTGAAACTCTCTTTCAAGTAGCTCTTGGTTTACTTATTGTAAGTTCAACATTTACATAGATTTATTTACTTTTACACTTTTTTTTCTTTAACAATAATTATATTTCAGAGTTTTTATGAGGTAGAAATCGAAAATTGAATTACCGTAGCATTACTTTAGGTTTACATTGCCAGAATATTTTTTAGTGATTTGGAAACTAGAACTTAAACTGGACGCTCAGCTGTACACACGTGTATATTTTCCAATAAAGGTTTATTGTTTGTACCTTCTAAAGATAGAATTATTAATATAACATTTCTAATAATTTTAAAGTTGATAATCTTCGTTATGAAAAACTTTGATTATTTAGCCGTGTTAGCTGTATGAAAAGCATAGCTTGAGAAAATCCGTAATCTGTCTCAGATTGTGTAGATGGAGTAAAAAAACAACCTCCGACCCCAGGAAATATCACGGGATAACATAATAGTTTGTTGTTAGTTCCCGCCTTGATTTTAGATCCAAAGAATACAACATTCATAATCAATCAGTTATTTTTTAAATCTCTGCGTATAGTTTTAGCTTATGGTAATGTAGTAAGTGTCTGTAGTCTTATTTTTTTAGAAAGATTACGATTATCATCAGTTGAAATAAAAAACCAAAAAACTTTGGGAAGATCAGAGAAGCCAAACAGACGTGCTGCCTCATCGGTGTAATAATACCCTTCTTGTAAAAGTAAACAAAACAGACCTTGGAAGATGCAATATCTGTAATTGACAGGAAATGGATTAGCTTCATTCATCCTGTTACCTTCAATATGTCTCAAATAACAAAAAACAATCCATTCGACTTGGGGAATATCATATTCAATATAGAAAATATATTATTTCATAATTTTATTTTCATTACACTATTTATATGTGCAATACATTAAAATGTGAGTAAATTGCAAGGTTTTTATGGCAATGAGAAGAGTTTTCCCATCACCGTATTATTCGCTTCTGTATTATCTGTGTTGGTACTAAACTAGATTCATTGGACTATTGACACTCTGTTTCTAAGCTCTCTCGTCTCTCTCTCTCTCTCTCTCTCTCTCTCTCTCTCTCTCTCTCTCTCTCTCTCTCTCTCTCTCTCTCTCTCTCTCTCTCTCGTCTCTCCTCTCTCTCTCTCTCTCTCTCGTCTCTCCTCTCTCTCTCTTTCGTCTCTCTTTCTCTCTCTCTCTCTCTCCCCCTCTCTCTCCTCCCTCTCTCCTTCCTTCCTCCCTCCCTCTCTCCCTCTATCACACACAAATACCTTACTGTACTTCTTTGAGACAGCTTTCTTGTTGATTAAGATATTAAAATAAGAAATAAGATTGTAAGATGAGAATAGAGAGCATATCCTTTTTCATTGTTCTTTGTTTTTCAACTGTTATCAGTTTGCAGTTAATTTCAATTTGGTTTCTGTTAATTGTTTATATTTTCTTTGTTATGTTTAACTCTTCATTGTATTATTTATGTATGTTGTTATATACATAGGGTTATGTGACAGATAGAACTATACAGTCCTAACCTCACCACCTAAATAAAGACAATTCAATTCTCCCTCTGTGACTGCGCTTCTTTGAAATATCTTTCTTATTATTAAAATAGGGGAAAAGATTGTAAGATGAGAATAGAGAGCATATCCTTTTTCTTTTGTCTAGAAATGGTAACTACACAATAGACACTTTTTAACAACAAAACAATTAGGTTCATATTTAATAGAGTTTATTTAAAACAAAAGGTTCAGGATAGTTTTGTTCATTAAGTAGGAAACATTTCAATATCCTCAATTGATAATTTTACTCTTTTACAATATTTGAAATTATTTGCTATGCTATATATTTACCTATATTTCGTATAATATAATGTACCACAATTCACACTTGATAAGATACATTTTCACGAAAAATTTATGCTTTTTTTACGTGTTCTAATAAGGCACGAGTTTTGTTTTGCTTTTAATTTTTGTTCTTTTTTAGCAAACCCGAACTGATTTTCTTTTACTTAACCCAAACAGATAAATTATCACTCGCAGACTATGAATGATTTGTTTCCAATTAAATATAAAAATGCTAATACTGACAAGTATAACTTAACAATTCAATCTTATTTTCTTAAGTGAAGTTTCCGCTTGGTGTTTGTATTTCTTGTGTAGAATGTCTATTTCCTGCCTATAATTATTATCTCTCTTCATCTCTGCCTGGTGATCACTGCTTTACCTGGGTTATTCGGTTCCTGGATGATATACCTTTTTTTCTTTTTTATTGTGTCCCTTCTGACAATAATGTATAATAATTAATCGGTAAGCTAATTGTCTCATCACTAATAGACAGTAAACATGACATGATGACAAGGTAATACTTTAATTCTTCTTTATTTAGTATATACTGTGGTATTGGTAAAAAGTATATGGCATTGCTTACTTCCTTTAAATGAATCAATTGCTCATAAGGATTTTGTTTATTTTCAAGTAAATTACCTTTTAATATATCTATTTATTTATTGTATGTTATATATTTATTATTTTTGTAACCAGATGTACAAAAAAGATTTGCTGCAGCTAGATTTTGAAAGCATATTGAAGTATTTTAGAGTAACATTGCCAAAAAAGTGCCGTAATGAAGAGACTGCAAGACAACTTATGAAATTAGCTTGCGGTTTAAAAGTGAAAAAACTTAAGAAATATGAACAGGAATTTGTTGCACTTAAAGGTATGTCCTACTACTGCTTTATTATAGTACTGTAGTTATTAAGAAAAGCTGTTAGCATTAAGTTAATAAAACATATTTGGATGCAATAAGTACCGGACCCACTATTTATTGCTCAGCAAATTGCAGGCAAATTGTAGGAATTTAACATGAGGCGTATCAGTTATTGATTTTAAAATAACATATTGTAGATATATTTAATAAAAATCTAAAGTTTTTTCAAATGAAATCGTAAATATAAATTGTTGAAAATTTGGTTTCTTTTCGGAAAATACATCATAGATAAAAATTTCAATGTTTTTGAAAATGAGCCCACAAGGTTATCAAATTAAACTCTCATTCAAAAGTTGTCGAAAATTAATTTCATAGATTTACGAGGAAACTTAGCTGTTCAGAAACTAACATATGTAGGGATGAGACCGAGCTTACCGATTAATCGTAATCACAGTTATTACAGTAATCTGTTATTACTATTAATTGCAGATTCTCTTACTGATTTAGGCTTAACGATTAATTTAAATTATTGTAAAAGAGTAAAATTATCTTAAATGTTGAGCTTGACTTATGAGAAAAATTATACAGTATAACAAACACACAGAACACAATTCTCACAAAAAAATACGCCTAAGTATCAGACGCGTTTCAACGACAAGGTCGTCCTCTTCAGTGATACACGAGCTACACCAATCAAACTATTACTGTGTATAACTTATAAGTAACAGAGTTATAGTTTGATTGGTGTAGAACTTGTATTACTGAAGAGGACAACCTTGTCGTTGAAACGCGTTTGATACTTAGGCGTATTTTTTGTGAGAATTGTGTTCTGTGTGTTTGTTATACAGTAAAATTATCGATTGAGAATATTGGAAAATTTCCTACCTAATGAACAAAACTATCCTGAACATACTTTTATTAAATGTGAACCTAATTGTTTTGTTGTTAAAAAGCATCTATTGTGTAGTTACCATTTATAGACAAAGAAAAGGATATGCTCTTTATTCCCATCTTATAAAGTCAAGTATTTCTGTGTAACCTATCATCACCAACACTAACGCACTGATTTCTACCTGAAAGATATGACTGTACCCATGCAATTCATATAGGTGCCAAATCCATACTCCTTAACTTCACCAAAAACAATGAGTGGCTAACGCAAACAAAAGCTTTAAAATAATCCAAATGAGTTGGATAGTAGTAACCCCTCTACGATCCATTGCTGACCTAACATCATGAGTTACCTGAAACAGAAGTACTATTGCCACTACGAAATCCAGATTACAGTGGACTGTCTATGTTATTTGATTCGAGATATTTAGTCAATTAATTGTTGATTGCATTATACGTTCCAGACATTTAGATAAAGTTGGTAATATACTTATTGGTCTAAAATCGGATAGGTATGAAGGTTGGAATATTTTACCAATAGGACAGACAAGCGGATAAATAACAGTTGTCAACGATAAGTTAAATAAATTTACAATAACAGGCCTTAAAAATAATAATAATAAAATCAATAGGAATACCATCTACACCAACAGCTTTTGAGGTAAGTCTACGATTAGCTTTAATCACATCAGTTTCTGATACTAGAGAAATTGAAAACCTTATTTGTCAGAACATGGTGTCATCTTGTAAGGTCAATATGAAATCATTTATAGACTCATTGGACCTAATCTTTTAACACTGGATCTGGTATACATTATACCTAGAATCTGATTAAAAAACATATATATGTTTTAACCGCCATGTTGTTTGCAAGATACATGTGTAAGTCCCACATAAAATTTGATATTAAATTGCAAATAGGCAAATAAAATTTATGCATAGTAGAGTGATTTGGATTCATTTAGCTAAATGGGTAATGAAATGCTACACCCCCACGGTAAGCCGAGAATAGCTTATTTGAATAAAATTTATAAAACGAGCAAATAAATTATTTAAAAAAGTCGGTCATATCTCAAAATGACTTCATAGTTTTGTACAAATAGGAAATAAACCCACTGATATCGTTATTTGGAACTTGTTGCTATACAGCTGTGAAAAAAAAATGTTTGATGTAAAAAATTTGGAGGTATTATGTCAAATAGCAAAAAATCGGAAAGTAACGGAGGTAAGAATTTCACAGAAATGGAAATGTACACCATACAAAAAATTTGTTTTGAATTTTTTCAATTATTACTAGAGATTTGTAATATATTTGTGGATAAAAGTTGCTAAAAAGAAAAATCAATTTATAAAATTTTCATTAGACATGGTGAATTTTTATGTAAGAAGTGAAAATTTGCTCAAAAGATAGGCATATTTTCAAAAATTCACCAAAAAAATTATTATTATTCAAAACCCAAGTTTTTATTACCTACGCTCTCACAAAGATTCATAGATTTTATGTGTGTAATGCAAAAACTTTTAGATGTAAAAAATTTGTAGTTATTTTGCATACATTTTGGTAAAAACATAATCGATTTATAAAATTTTCATTAGACAAAATTATTTTTATATGTAAACACATGAAATTACCTAAAAAGGCTAGACCAAATAACATAACCTATCTCTAGACAGCTAAGTCTGACAATAACATTCACTCAAAACAATAAATTCTACAAACAATAATACAGATATTATAATTTGAATACACAAATTATAAAAAATAAATAAACGTAACTAACAAAATAAGTTCACAATAACAGAAATAAACCAAGCCACGCACTAGGCCTAGGCACAATATGTCATTTAGTACACAAAGCAAGCCTGCGCAAAATGGAAATTTCAAGTTGAGAAAGAATAATCTAAAATAACTCTATGACGTATAAGGTGATACCATATGAAAGATCTAAATTTCATCTTCCTAATAGTGTAAAGATCGGTACATTTACATATATTGTACAGCCTGCATACATTTTACTTAAACAAACAAACAAACATTGGCTAACCGGAAAATGATGGTTACATTGTTTTGGGACCAAAAAGGGAGTTTTGCCAACTGAATTATGGAACGAGGCAGAACATAACAGCAGATGTGTATTGTCAAATCCTGAAAAAACTTCAAAAACCATTAAAAACAAGCGATAGGGATTGCTCACACAAATAGATATCCTTCTGCATAAAATACTTGTCCCATACTACAGACCATGCAAGTGCTTTACTTGAGCAGGCATTTTTACCAAAGTGTGAATCAACTTTGAAAACTTGAAATGTTTCATGATATATTTAGGCTATAATATTTGAAAAATCTAATCTTTTAAAAAATATGTTTCTACTTGTTTATAGCTGTTATTATTTTGAATTTAAAAAATATATGGGAAACACATTTGATAAAACTTGGCGATATAATGTAATATTTAGACCATATTTTTTTAATAATTTTAAATAGTAATTTATTTGAATTCAATTTCTCAATTTTTTTTCTATTTAACTTTTTTAATAGTCCCATTTAAATACAAGAATTCCAAGAATAATGTTATGAGTTAATGATGTTACTTTAATTTGATGTCATCCTCTCCTAGTCTGTTAGTTTCCAGGACAATGACTCAATATGAATAAATAAAATGTTTAAACAGCATTATTGTAACTGAGATGGTTCTAATAGAAAGTCAGGCATAGATAAAGAAAGCAGAATTTTGTCGGAAATGTTAGATTTCCATTTGTTTGATTGTTTTTATAAAAAATGTGAGTTTTGTTTATTATTTTTAATTTATTACCATGATTGTGTGGACTAACCTGAGAAGAGGATTAATTATTTAAATTGGTGCTATCTATGTGAGATAAATAAGTGTTTCAGAATATGCTTGTAAATCTATCTGTGCAAGTAATGTGATTGTAACTTGTGATTTTGCAGCCAGGCAGGACAATGATCAAAATGATGAGCAGTTTGCATTAGAAGCGGAACGACTTAAGTATGCTCTATTGCGGTCTGAAGAGGAGAAAAAACGACTTGAAGATGAAGTTGTTCAGGTAATCTATACTATAGACAATTATATATTTGTTAACAATGATCTATTGGTAGAGTTGTAAAATGTAATGTTTATGACAAAGTAAGGCACCACACAAACACATAAAAACACATTTCTCATCTTACCTTATGTTTTTTATTTGTTAATATATAAAGATGTGTTTTATTAGAAACTCTATTATTCATGAATATTGTTAGGATATAATATTTAAATAGTTATTTTATTGGATTTCTTATCTAAACTCAAAACAGGTTAATAAAGATCAATGCTCAGGCAGTAGGTGTCCTTATGTCATGTTTAACAAACCAGATGTTTTGCAAACCAAGAATCAGTTTCAAACTACCAACATTGAACTGCTAAGAAAAATTGGGAATAGAGTTGTGACCGTCTCCACTTCTTTTGACCAGCTGGAAGCTCCAGCTGGCTGGAGACCGCGTACACTTTAGCTGAATCTTGTCAGGATGGGCCAAGGAGTCGGGTTAGGACACTAATGAACGCACGCAACGCAAGTTAAATTAAATGTTATCTTTTATTTTAGCGCCGAATTGGAAGATTACAGTAACAATTATAATTTATAAATAAGACATAACGGCTAGATAAAAGGCGTTAATAGTGGCCGAAAAGCATATCGATTAATTTAGATAGCATGTGGCCGAAAAATGGACTGACCTCGTCCCGTAGCGGTCTGCCGTTCAACCTTCTTCTTGCGGGTCTCGGAACAGACTCTCCCGGCTCACTGGTTCAAGCCCTCCACTCCTCGTCTCCACCCCCTTCTACGTAATCTTGCACTGCTCAACAAAATTGCAAGTGCCAATTGATATTTTATTATTTAGAATCCCTTCCATTACATCCTAATTTATTCTTATTATAGTCTTTATTTGGTGGGCTTCTTGGCTGGGCCACAGAGTAATAAAAAATATGGTGATTATTATGTATTAAGAGAAAGGAAAGAGTATTATGTTATGAGAGGTATAATAATTCATTGTAATGTGTGTAATGGATTTAGATATTATAAACAATAGATCAAATAATAGATTTTAGTTATATTGATCCCAAATGGCAGTTGTATTAAAAAGGGTAGATCGGGAACTGGTTATTTTATTCAAGAAACAGGTGAAAAATGTTATGTTCTAGCTAACGCAAGGTCAAGTATGGATGCAGAGTTATTAGGAATCAGTGCAGTATTAATCTGTTGTCTCAGCATAAAGGTAGACTAACAGATACAAAGCTGCCTTACTCTAACTCAACCATACGATTATTTCTGCAGACTCGTTGAACTAAGAACTTTCCTAAAGTTTCTAAAGAATAAAAACAAGAATGTGGTTTTCCAATAGATCTTGCCCACTTATGGTGTATTCGGGAATGAGACAGCTGATGAAATTACAAAACTGGGGCCTGGAATATGGCCAACACAAGCTCCCCAAAAGATAGAGAGTATCCTCAGTTTCCACATCATCCTCAGTATTCCAAGAAAAGTGGTTGAATAGGTTGGAGACAAGATGTCAAGGACAGACACAGAGTGAAGCAGCAGGCCCAGCCATGTATTGAAGAGTGCCACATACAAAACAGCTACTTTTTGCAGTAGAATTGAGCATATTGTAACAGCTTTGTACCTGTACTGCTCTAACCTCAATGACTCTCCCATATATGAAGCATGCCACACTGGAGAGGAGACTTTGGAACATATCCTGGTCTTTAAATCCTGTAAAGAAGAGATTAAGAGGAGCAGTGGGAAACAGAGGACTATCCAACAAGCAAATTGGCATCAGTGGTATTCAATGAACATCCGGCTATCAACATTACTTGATGCTGGATCCCTTTGATAAGAAGTAAATTTCCCCAAAGGTTTAGATTTTGTTAAGTAATATTTACAAAGTAAATATGTGAATATTGATTTCAATTATTTAATTTCTGTTTATTGTTTATTATTAATTTCTGTATTTGTACTTTAATACAATTTTTATTTTATGTTGTAAAATTAAATAAAGGAGTTTAGGAGTCACTAATCTTAATTATGTAATCCATACATAAGTGTTGGTACAGTATAGTTATTTCAAGCATATATAGTGTGGTTACAAAGTAAGGTGGTTTTTATTCAAGACCTTCTCTAAAGAAACTATTTCATTAAAACTAGAGCGTAAAACTATAATTTTTTTAAGTGTCTGAAATATTTTAACACATTTAAATAAATGTTTAAAGACTTTTAGTTTTGATTTTCCTTACAGGTTAAAGATATTCTGAAACGTGAAGTTCAGAAGGCAGAAAATGATAGCATTCGTAACACAACAATTATTGCAGAATATAAACAGGTAAATATAAAAAAAGCCTACAAATTATGTTGCTTAAAAATTTTAACTGCATCTTTTAGGTTAGACTTTAATAAGGCATGTATCCTAGTGGATTAGGTTATGTATGGACAGGAGACACAGGCTTACCTTGAAAAGTGGTTCATGGTATTACCTAATAAAACGAGTAAGAAAACACACACAAAAACAAAAACTGTCTTGAATTGTGACTTCTTTTTTTACTTTACTGATTGAGAAAGTGAACAGTGTTTACGAAATATTTCAGACTTGCGTCTTTTGTTACAATAATGTAATTTTTTAAGGGATTCTTTGATAATTTCTTATTATTGTGTAGTAATCTTCAAAAC
Source organism: Aphrophora alni (assembly GCA_963513935.1). Lineage (NCBI taxonomy): Eukaryota > Metazoa > Arthropoda > Insecta > Hemiptera > Aphrophoridae > Aphrophora > Aphrophora alni. Next base: position 145,654,212 of record OY740769.1, on the reverse strand, counting down.
ATTTATGGATGTAAGTAAGGTTTATCAAAACAAGTTTAACAGATGTGTGAAATCTGCAGGAATCCTTATCTTTTATTGGGATAAAATTTTGAATGTCATCTAGTTTTAATAGTGGCCTTCCAGGTTTGATTATTTTTTATTAGTGTCTTGGAGGTGTTTGCACTTTTTTCAATTACTACATTGTAGTACACACTACATGTTTATTACAGTAGTTTTAAAGAGAAAAACTATAAATTAATGATTATCATTTAATATAAGTGATTATTTAGTTCAGTCGTACTGTTCTATTGTGTAAAACAAATATATAATTCAAATATATTTCTGTCAAAAGTTCACTGTAACTATGCTTAGTAATGACTTTTTGTACTATCATTATTTAATTCTTGTCTAAAACTACGATTAACACAACTTTAAATCTCATTGGTTTTTTTCTTGACAAATAATTTTAACTGTTTCAGAGAAACTAATTTTGTAACTTGTAAGTATTACTTTATTCACATTACTAAATCATGCCAGGAAAGTGCAGTTTTAATAAAAAATAGATTGACATAAAAGACTAGAAATTATGGCTTCGCACAATAGACAAAGACAATTTCTGAGCTATGTGTATACTTTGCAAATCTGATTTTTATGTTGTGGATAATTAAATTTCTGCTGATAAACACCATTCTGAGTTGTCCCTTGTGTTTTCAACTGGGGAAAGAGACAAGTGTAGTGTCTGCTCAAATATCCACCAAAGACATTCAACTCAAAACCCAAAAATCCTCTACTCATCTGGAAAAGGTTGTCGATAAAGTGCTGAAGCTCCTTCTGCTTCCTCGGACCAAACGAGACAATTAGACAAATCCATAATGAAAGATGATACTGAAAGTTGAAATTCTCTAAACCATTTTAATTAACAGGATAATGTCTGATGATTCTTCAAGAAGTGAAAGTTCAAAGTCTGAGTTATTTCCATTGATATTTCCAGATAGAATAGCTAAAATTAGTTTTAAATGCATAAAGGTCTTACATGATCACTTATGAACTTGGCTCATACTTCCAAATAATTTAGTGTTAATTTAGATGTTACAACTGTGATTCTTATACTGTATCATTTGATGAAAACATGAATAAGGTATCAGAAAGAGTAGATGGACATTGTAGTCCGCTACCAAGATAGAATTTCTAAGCAACAGGATGTGACACCTTCACAAATGCCTTGGTTGAATTGGGTTTGTCATTAAAAAAATATTATTCAAATATCAGTAAGATGGTCTAATGTTAATTTAAGGTTTTTACAAGATATCAAGGAATTTTTGAAAGAAGAGTGAGAGCCAGATTAACCTTATTTTTTTTTTTTAACTAGCGCTTGTTCTCTGCACATTGTGCAAGGAGCCCATGATAGAATTGTAGGAGTCACTCAGGAGCTCTTAAGAATCATATACTATATTTCCCTTGAAGAAGATCTGAATATACCCTTCTATCTAAAAAGTCTGCTTTTCCTCTTAAGTTCTGTAAGGTAGATTGAAAACTCAAATGTTTTAACTAGAAAATTCCTCCACTAAAACAGAATTTGTTTTTATTTATGTATAACTTCATTAAGTATATTCAAGTATAGTCTCTGGTTTCAGTGAAAATGAGTTATTAGGGAATTTACTTTTTTTGGTTTCTTATGACCAGTGCTTACCTTGTGTTTTGTAGGTGTGACAGTGACTGGTCTCTTGTTCTTCCAGCACCCCATTGCAGCCTCTATATACCTGCATGTCTCCCTTTTTAATTTGTTTAGCTTGAAGTTTATCATCACAGTGCCTATGATAAAGATATTTTGTTTTATCAACAGTTTAACATGTTATGGGCTAGTATAGTACCTATCAACATACACATGTTATCTTGTTGGTGAATTTTAGACACAACTTTTACAACGTCTGGATGATTTTTGGTAATTCAAAATAAGGAATTATCTCTTGATTTATAAAATAATGAATGAAATCATAAATATCTATGTTTAGACTATCAGATAGTACAAACATTTTAAACCAATTTTTTTTTTTTTTTTTAGTTTTGTACATACAAAAACAGATATGCCCTTTGAAACCTATTTTTTCTTTGACATGGTTTAGAATTGGTCTAATTTTTAAATCACGTTCAGTTCCAGTTTCATTGGTAAAATGCAAATTCCAAAATAATAATATAAAAGTCATCTCTGGAAAAGGGCATTTTGGTGATACATTTTGTTGAGAAATTAGTCCTTTATAATAATGGTTATAAGAATGGACATAAGAGAGCCTTATTTGAAAAATTTCACTTTTACATGTGTGGTCAAATAGTTATCTTCTGAATTAAAGACCTCGATTTAAATTTGTCATTAAAAACTAAAAAATTTCTACAAAAATCAAAAAGTTGTTGATAGATAACCCGCTTCATTTGAAGAGATAGCAGTATGGATTCTAAGTTTTAAATTAGCTATAAACTGGATGTAGAAGCATAGAATGTTTTACTGTTGTAATCATGTAATGTCATTTGACTAAGCCTATGCAACAATAATTATTGTTTACTAACCAATAAACAGAAATAATATTGAAAAATGTTGAAAATTTATAATTATGCAAAAGTCACTTGACACTGCTTTAAACAAACACTGCTTTATTTAATTTATTACAGACAATACATACAATTATTTTTGTGTTTCAAACTGTTTTCCTTCTTCATTAATGCATCTTTCAAGTCTTCCGGGCTTCAGTGGCATAATATTGTGGAGCAACATCATGTTGGACGAAAGTTTTCAGCACTCGTCATGAGTCTTAGTATGATGTAATTTTGAAGCATATCCAAATATTTATCTCCTGTCACTGTTCCTTCAATAAAGTATGGCCCAAGTACATCAAATGATGATATTGTCAAACACTCACACCTGATTGATTGAGTTGTTGATCTAACAAAATATTTTGATTTTCAGTCTACCAATAAGTACAGCTATGTCTGTTACCTTGTCTGTTTAACTTAACATTGTCCTCATTAGAACACACAATTTTATTAAATAACTGAGGATCATGTTTGTGTTCGTTAATCATCAATTCACAAAACTGAAGACGTCGATCTAGGTCATCTTCAAATAACCATGTACTAAATATGGAATGTAAACTTTAAATTTAAGTGTGTGTAACTCCAGCTCAGAGGCTAATCGTCTGGTTGATGTTCGTGGAATTTGAGTCACAGCTAAACATACACGCAATTTATTTTCTTTTGTTGTGACTGTTATTGGCCGGCCAGATCTTGTTGCATCTATAACGGATCCATGTTGTTCAAATTTATCTCAAATGGCGTACACTGTTTGTCTAGAGGATGGTTTTGAATTAAAATGTTTACCCCATTCATTAATAACTACAATAGCACCACTTTTATAAAAAGTTTTAAAGCAAAAATAATTTCTTCTTTCATTAACATTGTTACAACTGTTTAACACAAAAACTAATTCGGAAACTGCAATTTTAAACATGTCTTACACACCATGCTTTTACCAACTGACTAGACCGATTTTTGTGTTTGCATTGTCACCAACTTGACAACGCATAATTATCAATATTTTGTAATAACAATATCACAGGCTAAAACTATTGTACTACATCTTGCTGTCAATTTGTTTTTATAGAATTTTTTTTTGCCGACTGTCAAGTGACTTTTGCACCACCCTGTATATACATTTGTGATCTTAATTTAATATTTGTACATATAAAGATTTTTTTTATTTGAAAGAACTTATTTCTTTAAAATATTTCTTGTTGAATTTACTAGTATTTTATTTTAAATAATGATGATATTCCAAAATAGAAGTCTGATTTTACCATTCTTGGGAATTCTTTACAAATAGTTAGATGGAGCATTAATTAGGTACAGCTTGTACTTTGTCAATAAAAAGAATCACAGAAACCAAATTTACTAGAGTTATTGTACCTAGATACACCCATTTACTTCTTCATTGAATGGAAATTATTGTTTTAGATTTGCCAGAGATTGGATTCTGAACAGTTAGCGGCCAAAACAGCTTTCAACCAACTCAAGGTAATCTAACTTAATCATCCTCATAAATAGTTGCATAATCTTCTCTTTATTTACTTGATTGTACTCCTAGTCCTAGGCTCAAGCATGAGTAACTAAATTCTGTTCAACCAAATAATATTGCATTTGCTTGCAGAAGAAAGTAGCTGGGTGTGAACAATGCTCGAAAATTGTAACAGAAGAGTTATTAAAAAATGACGAGAAAGATGAAGAAACGACACTGGCAAGATGTCTTGAGAGAATCAAAGAACTAGAGCTTGATCTGGCAAGGGCGAAGTTAGCTCAAGTAGAAGCAGAATGTCAAAACCAGGTAAATAACTATCAACATTACAAAAACCTAATATACCTTTTGTGGATTTTTCCATCCTTTTTACTTAGATATATTAATAAGACTTACCGTCACAATAGTCTATGTTTGTCTGTAGTTATATCACTACGGCCGTTTCGGCTATTTAGCCATTTTCAAGTGTTATGCGGGTATTACCGTTGTCTTAGTTTAAAATCACAAATTACGAACACACGACACATAACAAACACACAAGTTCTTTAAACATTTAAAACATGATGCAGTAGGCCCACTGTCACAACGCATACTGTCAATGTTGGTTTCCTGCGCATCGGTGTTAGGCATGGGGTGGGGTGGTTTAGTTCCTATCTAATTGCTTTATGATTGTGTCATAAATTAGATGCGAGTCAAATTTTAATTTTTCATTTAATAGGGAACTACTGTTGTCCTTTGTACATTTATATATTTCATGCGTTCATAAGTTTCCCTTTCTCACAATGGTGAAGTATTTTCATTGTTTCCTCGATGACTGAGTATTTATGATCCGTTTGGAATATATGTTCGGTAAACTTAGACTCGACTTTTGCTGGATTAGTCAGTTGTGAAGCTGTTGGTATGTGCTCTTTAAATCGTTGTTTAAAGGACCTTCCAGTTTGTCCTATATATGTTTTTACACAATCAGAGCATGATAATTCGTAGATTCCCGTGCTCTCAAATTTGTTATCATGGGTTTTCTTTATGTTTAAAGCTTTTCGCAGATTATTTTTAGTTTTAAATGTAGTTATGTAGCCCTGTTTTCTAAATATGTTCCTTGTTATATGTTCTAAATCCTTGTTATAATCTAATCTAATATAACCTAATGAAACGGCCATAGTGATATAACTACAGACAAACATAGACTATTGTGACGGTAAGTCTTATTAATATATCTAATTATTAATCAGTAGTCGGAATGGCGAAAACAAATATGTATGAAGATCCTTTTTACATTAAATATTATTTGGGTGTGTGAGCCTGGGTCAAACCTTGGGTATATCGAGCTGAGCTTGAGATCGAGGCTTTATAGAGACTTTGAAAGAGCTCAAGATAATCTTCAAGATTGCGCTAAATTTTGTAGTAATGTCTAGTAGATAAATTTGTATGTCTACCTAAGGTAGGCCTGCCAGTTTATTTGTTGTAGGCTTAGGCCTATATTGTTTACCTGATATACTAGGTTGATCTCTAAGTTCAAATCAATATCACTATCACTAAACTGATTGTCACTATAATTTTCTGGGTGATATAGCAGGGTCACAATCATTATCATCCCCAAATAAATGTTTCAAATCATCTTCAGAAGCTATAAGAGTCAACATCCAAATAACCTTGAAGTAATCTGTCTACTTCGCTACTTCTTTGGTTTTCTTCGGCCATTGCAAAGCAATATATTGATCTGAAACACTACTTTACACTTGTAATAACGAAAATAATAACCTTAAACCAACAAATAATAACATAAAACTTAACAACAGACTGCAAAAAAAAAACTGACAAAAGTACCGAGATAATATAACACATAATGACAACAGCTGATTTTGTGCATCTGTGATTGTTGTCATCTGTTTAGTTAGCCAAAACGAACTTTTTTTCCCAACCACCACTGAATATCATTGGATATAATAAATACCACACAGTATTTAAAAACATCAAAATACTATACAGCGGATGACAAATAAATTAAATAAACTACGGCGATGGATTGTCACCATGGCATTTTTCGCACATAAATGAAGTGGCGATAAATCGTCACTGTAGTACTTCTCACATGAAAAAATAGTGACGATAGATCGTCACCATAGCACTCAAAGGGTTAAAGAGCAAAGCTACAAATTTCTTGTTAATGAGCAAACTTATCTCTATCTTTTACATGAAGATGTACAATTGCTGTGATGTCGTAAAGTTTTGCCCTCTATCTCAGTTATTTTTAATAAGACAACTTACTCTAAGCTTATAGAGTATTTTTTAATACATTACCACCACTGATAAAACTAGAAAACTAAATTCTGATTGAGTTGTGATGGTTCAAGTCTATGAGATGTCATATGTGGTGCTATGTGCATGTGGATCTACTGCTCTGTATGATATAGTATTATATACTGCTGTAGTAAAAATGATATTCTGTATGTTTATACACAAACTTATATTATATTAAATTCATAGCCAAAGGTCCTTTCTATATTGCCTAAACTTTAAAACTAAAAATTAATAGGGAAACAGAGTGTAGGCCGGCATTTTATTGTAGTAATAGTTTAGGTAAGATTTTAACCCTCCAACTGTTCAATGTTAAAGGTTTTATTTTCTTAAAAAATTTATAAAAAATATTAATTTTACACAAAACCTAACTTATATGACATCATTTTTCTCAGAAAGATGCATAGAATTCATCTATGTAAAAAAAAAAATAAAATTTTGTAACGGTTTTGGAGTAAGTATGTTACATGTCAAAAACGACGTTATCATTTTTCAAGAAAAAGCTGATTCATCCAAAATCAAAAGCTTACCACCTTTTTCTAAGATATACAAAAGTTTTGTGTACTATTTGTGAATATATTTAGGAAAAAAAATAATAAATGTTATATTTTTAAAATTTAAAAAAATATTTTACGTAAAAACTGAATTTTCACTTTATTTTTTCAAAAAAACATTAAAAATAGTAAAATATATTTTATACAGAACTTCTATAAGTCATTATATTCAGAAAGGTGCATAGATTTTAGGTGTGTAGTGAAAAAAAAAGTTAGATGTAAAACATTTGGAGTTTTTATGTAAAATGGCCAAAAATCGGAAAGTGGCTTAGGCAAGAATTTCACAGAAATGGTAATGTACACCATAATAAAAAATTTTTTGGAATTTTTTCAACTATTAAAACAGGTTTGTAATATATTTGTGAATATATTTAGAAGAGAAAAAAAACATTTGTTACATTTTCAAAAAGAAATTACCATTTTTTAAAAAAAGGTAACTTTATTCTTTTCTTTTCAAAAATTTACCAAAAATAGTAATATGTATGGAAAACACAAATTCTATATATTATTATATTTAGAAAGGTGCATATAATTTAGCTGTCTAGTGGAAAAAAAGTTAGATGTAAAACATTTGGAGTTTATATGTGAAATACCAAAAAATCCGAGAGTAGCGCAGGCAAGAATTTCACAGAAATGGTAATGTAAATCCTACAAAATTTTTTTTTTAATATTTTTAACAGTTAGTACATATTTGTAATATATTTGTGGATAAAAGTTGCTAAAAAGAAAAATCTATTTTGAAAATTTTCATTAGACATGGGTCATTTATGATAAAAATCTACCTTCACAATAGCCTAGACGTTGAGGTTAGGGCTGTGAAAAAAAAACCAAAAATATGAAATATCACTAATAAATACACTCTACAAACATTGACACATTTATTATAAGTTGTATATACATTTATATATTATGTATATACATATTATAATAAATAAATGGTTTCTTGAAACTAAAAGTTCCAATAGCAAATCTAGAACTAGGTCTGACTAGTACTAGATTTGGCTAGACTAGGCCGAAAATATGAATTATCACTCATAACTACACTCTACAAACATTGACACATTTATTTTAAGTTGTATAAACAAATTATAATAAAAAAATCACTTAATGAAACTTATATTCACTATAAAAACACAAAGCTATTGCACATTGAAATTTCCACATCGGCAAAAATCTTGCGAGATCGAAGTAACAAATTTGAGGTTATTCTACGTTTTATAAAGTACTACAGCCTTTGTATTTTTCCTTGTACAGATGTGTTTCAAATACAAGGTTAAACATTGAAACCTCCTCTTTACAGTTATATCAAAAATGACAAGATTGTATAAAAATAAAGATCGGATTCTTCAAGACTGTCTAGACACTGAATATCGCAAACCGGTCTGAAAGTTCAGAGGATCATTTCCTAGAATGGATATAACTCGTAAACTATATAAATTAGGATGATTTCGTCTCCATAGTTCGAAAGAGGAAGAAAAATACTATATAATATTGTCAACTTGTAACATTTGGACAAGTTTTACCATTTCGAAAAAATATATGAACATATAGGTGATATTTTCTATATAAAACTCGCCGCGAGAAACTGTCGCAATCTAGCGCTAACAAGGTAAACTTCAGTCTAGTCTTATTTCTATACTACACGCTACATAAAATTTTCTAAACTTGGTTATGAAAGATTAAAAAATTACATTTTCAATGGTATAGAATACATTTCGATAATATATTATCTACTAGGATAAAAGTTGAATTGCAAAAAATGTAATTTTTAGCGTGTAAAATAGCGTTAAAATTCTTGATTTGGTTTAATTTTTATATAATAAAAACTATACTAGTTGGAAACATTTGAAAAACACCGTTTTGAAGAGAAAGACGCGATCTATCAAGCAGTGTTATGTCAAATGTGACAGATTGAAATTTCGAAATAGGAATAATTGTCATACGAGACGAATGTTTTGTTTAAAACTTGTTAACGTAAAACTTGGACGTTTCCCATAAAAAATATGCGAACTTCGCCAATTTTTGGAATATTATTTATAACGTTTTGTGGTATTTTTTTTTGCATGATATGCATCTGCGGAACATTAGCTTTCCAACACTATTTTTTTTATTGCAATAGGACGATTCTAAGTGGGCGAAATGTTGAATTGCAAAATATGTGTTTTATAGCCAACTTGTCCGGGAGAATGGGTACGGTTTGGGGTCTTTAACAGTTGCAGGGTTAAATAATTCTAAAGATAAAATTAACAAAATGTTGAGAAGTGGTGTATATAAGATAACTTGCAAAATATGTAATTCATGTTATGTAGGTCAAACAGGACGTAATTTTAAATCTAGATTAAGTGAACATGAAAGAAGTTGGCGGTTAGGATATGAAGATTCCAGTTTTTCAAATCATTTAAGAATACATCAAATTTCTGATTTTAATTCGAGTGTAGATTTTAAAATATTACATTTTGATAATAAAGGTAGGAAATTGAATGCTTTGGGGAGCTTAGAAATTAAAAGAATTTAAATGACCAGTTAGATTTGTATAACTCTCCATTAGTGAAACCTTTAAAAGTTATTTGTACTTAGAACAATCAACTGGTTTTCCCAATATGTATTGTTCCTATGTTCATTGCCCAGGCTGGGTATTTCCCCAACCTTCCATTCTTTGTATCCTAACTCCCACCCTCTAGTTTTAAGGTTTTCTGTTTTTTGTCTTTTTTCTTCAGTCTGTATTACAGCCTCGTCAATGCCTTAGCAGGCGAAACCATTGGTCGGCTAGACTAATAAAAAGTGGATAGTACAAAATAAAAATTGTGTTTTATTATCTTTAAACGTGGAATTCCACCAAGAACCATCGGTCTCAACAGTAATGAAATAATAAAATAAAATTTAAAAAAATAAAATAAAAATTAATATGATTTATTTTTAATTACAGGATTTAACACATCAACTGAGTGCAACATTGGCAGAACTGCAGTCACTAAGTGCTCGTAACAGTTGGCCGCCCTGGTTACATAAGACTCTGAGTTCTATCAAAGAAGTAGCTGCCACCAAAACAACACTACAGAGAAGAGATTCCGCTCCTAATGAACCTTTATCTAGAGAAGATTCTGTCTTCTCAAACTAAATGTAAAATACTCTATATGCATGTTGTATTCACCCACAGCAAGTGCTAGTGTTGTATAACAATAATACAACAAGTGCTATATAGCGGTTAGTTTTTTGAGAGAAAAATAAAGTAATGTTTATGAAGTCATTTTATAGGGAAATATAATTATTTTAAAATTTGCTTTAATTTTATTTGTAAATTAGGTTATTATATATTTTTGTACTATTAACTAGTTTATTTGTTATTATAAAATATTTATGTTATGGTGATGAGCCAAATTAGATGTTAAGTATTCGCAGTAACTGAACAATCATAATTTAAAAATGACTCTGTTTTAGAAGGCAGAACTTTGTGGAATAGTTGCATGGAGCACATAGATAAGCTAATGCATACCAACACGTAGGTGTGTGTTACATAAGATAGATAATCAGAAAATGTTTATTTTGTACCGGACACATGTTTTCACTGCTTGAGCAAATGTTATGTCGAATATCTCCCAAGTTCTGTTTATTTGTAATGCTCATATAAATATTTAGAGCCTAATTTTTTTTTAAAAAAAGTAGTACAAAACGGATCAGTTTAAGAAGATTCCAGACTTTCTTGTAAACTTTGTGTAAGAAGTAACATGGCAACCCAACATAAAACCTCCGGAATACAGCCATATCTCGTTTTGTACTATACAAGTCATTATAGTACTATACTTCTACAAACAGAAAGACCGTTGTAAAATTCAAAATATCTTGCCAACCTGTCAAAGCATATCTCTTGTAGTTATTTAGCAGTGATCAGCAGTTAGAATATCTCAAACTATTTCTTTCTCTTTATTAACAGTTATCTCTGCTATCGAAACATCACCATCAAATATTCCATATTTTAGCTAAAGACAAGGTTTGTTTGTACCCTAAAGCAAAATGGTTATACTTGCAATATGCAAAGCAAGGAAACATGAGATGTTGAGCATTTTTGATGTAAAATATCTCTTACCTTTCAGACCATCAGTGGGCATCAAGCTTCATATTTTTTTTTTCTTCTATATATCAATAAAATAGTTGTCTTTGACATCAAAACTAATATATCCAGTTTCTGTAACAAGATCTAAAAGTTTGACTTATCTGTTAAGGTCGTTAACTTTACTCAAGTTGTGAGGGTAGTTTAAATTAATGTTTTTTATTCACTTCTAGGAAGTGTCCCTTACAGATACCAGTGTGAATTTTAAGAGGAGATCTTTCAACAGAATAAAAATAAAAATTATTTTGATACAAAAGTGTGCTTAAAATAATACCGGAATGTCATGGTCCATGTAATAAACTTACAAGAAATTGGTATTTTAACAATACCAAACACAAAATTCATTCATTTTGACAACACTGTTTAAAGCTCCGTAATGAGATGTATTTCTTGTTGTTTTCAAAAACCTCCGACTACCATGATGAAGCCAGTAGAAATCAAACAGTTTTTTTTTTTTCATGCATTACAATTAAATCAGTTTACTTTATTCAAAAAATATTATCTAAATTATGAAATTTTGTTTAAATGAATTGTATCTAGTACTTACAAACAGAAATATTGTAGTATTGTGTACAGCACAAAGTGACTATAAAGAATTGTGTGTGTATTATATAATTATATATATATTAGTTTGTATAACACTTATTTCTTTAATGTACAGTAGATAATACATTAGAAGATATCTTTGCGTTGTTAACGCTGTGTTTTAACCCTTCCCTCCTTACCTCATATATTTCTACATTCCAAGCATAGTTAAGTGTTATGGAAAAATGGTTTTCTAATCACTTTGGAAATTAACTTGCCATGTTTTGTACTCTGCTTTCCTATTTATAATGTAATATTGTACAGTATTATTTTTTGCTATGTATAACTTACATTTCTTGAGTCACCTGTGAAATAAACTAACTATATTCAAGCCCAGTTGTGTTTATATTTGTTTGTGTGATAATAACTCCTCTTCTCCCAGCATACTGATTAATTATTTATCAATTTAGATCCTTTTGAAATATCACAATATAAAGTCCTTAGTGCAGCATTAGATTTTCTACCCCCTACCCACTTCCATCTCCACTCCAATATCCACCTTTAGCTATTAAATTCATATCTTATTTCCCTTCTTATCAGAGAATATTTTGCAGAGTTAGATTACATACTTTTATGGAGATTAAAAGAATTGAAGGCAGAAGTTAAAGGTTTAACTCGGCTATCTATAAAGAATGGGGAAAGCATAAGTTAACTAAGCGGTAGAAGTACATCATAATAACAAAAGCTAGGACTTGAATAAAACCATTGCCATCAAAAACAATAAAAAAAGACAGAATCTAGTTGAAATGTTCGGTTGAGACAATAGTATGATTAAAGGAAATGAAAGACATTCATGCAGTTTTCTAGTCAATAAAATATACTTTAAACTCTTGCCCACCAATTTTGCCCCCCTCCCAAAATGATTTTCAACATCTTTATTTATGTTGGCAAGTATGGACGTCATATGACATCCTGCAGACGTTTCTGCAGTGACCATTTGAGTAAGGCTCTAGCGGTAAAACACACCCTGGGGAGTAAGAATAAAAAAACTAAAAAATTTTTTTTTATTATTGTCAAAGTAATAAAGTAAATTAAATGAATATAAGGTTTTCCTAACAAAATTTAGAATTTTTTTAAATTATGGTAATTTTCGAAACAGGGATATACACATAGCGCAGTTCAAAAAAGAAGATTCTGCATCTTTTGATACCCATATCATTGGTTTTAAACAATTTTGATCTTTTTTGAAAAACTTTTAAACCGATATTACTCGTAAACCCTTTGAGATTTTAAACTGTCTTTTTCAGGGTTTACTCTCCTTTCAATTCTGCATCTATTAATGTGCATATCAATGTTATTGTTAAATGTTGAAATTTTTACAAAAAATTAGATAAAAATCTTAAAAATTTTGAAATTTCAATAGCACCCATCGATTCCAAATTTAATTCTGCTTCTATTAGGCTATAGAAACATTCAAAAATCAAAAACTCACTTTTTCGCCTTAAAAAACTGCAAGGGGGGTACCTTACTATTTTGGAAAGTTGGAAAATTGGCTGTTTTCTCGGTTTAATTACTCAGAAACTATAGGAGATATTTTCGATTTGAAAAAACCACAGTAAAATTTGAACTTTCTTCTTTCATCATCTATAAGTTCATATCATTACGCTGTATAGTTATGGAGCTACAGGCGATTTAAAAAGGTATTGCAAGTGGTGAAACGGGAAATGTTAAAATCTGGTATTTTTATTAACGTATAAATTGCAATAACTCTTAAACCATTTGAGATGTCAAAGTGATTTCTTCAGGGTTTATTCTCCTTTCAATTCTGCATCTTTTGATACCCATATCATTAGTTTTAAACAATTTTGATCTTTTTTGAAAAACTTTTAAACCGATATTACTCGTAAACCCTTTGAGATTTTAAACTGTCTTTTTCAGGGTTTACTCTCCTTTCAATTCTGCATCTATTAATGTGCATATCAATGTTATTGTTAAATGTTGAAATTTTTACAAAAAATTAGATAAAAATGATAAAAATTTTGAAAATTCAATAGCACCCATCGATTCCAAATTTAATTCTGCTTCTATTAGGCTATAGAAACATTCAAAAATCAAAAACTCACTTTTTCGCCTTAAAAAACTGCAGGAGACCTTACTATTTTGGAAAATTGGCTGTTTTCTCGGTTTAATTACTCAGAAACTATAGGAGATATTTTCGATTTGAAAAAACCACAGTAAAATTTGAACTTTCTTCTTTCATCATCTATAAGTTCATATCATTACGCTGTATAGTTATGGAGCTACAGGCGATTTAAAAAGGTATTGCAAGTGGCGAAACGGGAAATGTTAAAATCTGGTATTTTTATTAACGTATAAATTGCAATAACTCTTAAACCATTTGAGATGTCAAAGTGATTTCTTCAGGGTTTATTCTCCTTTCAATTCTGCTTCTTTTGATACCCATATCATTGGTTTTAAACAATTTTGATCTTTTTTGAAAAACTTTTAAACCGATATTACTCGTAAACCCTTTGAGATTTTAAACTGTCTTTTTCAGGGTTTACTCTCCTTTCAATTCTGCATCTATTGATGTGCATGTCATTGGTATTGTTAAATGTTGAAATTTTTACAAAAAATTAGATAAAAATGATAAAAATATTAAAAATTTTGAAATTTCAATAGCACCCATCGATTCCAAATTTAATTCTGCTTCTATTAGGCTATAGAAACATTCAAAAATCAAAAACTCACTTTTTCGCCTTAAAAAACTGCAAGGGTACCTTACTATTTTGGAAAGTTGGAAAATTGGCTGTTTTCTCGGTTTAATTACTCAGAAACTATAGGAGATATTTTCGATTTGAAAAAACCACAGTAAAATTTGAACTTTCTTCTTTCATCATCTATAAGTTCATATCATTACGCTGTATAGTTATGGAGCTACAGGCGATTTAAAAAGGTATTGCAAGTGGCGAAACGGGAAATGTTAAAATCTGGTATTTTTATTAACGTATAAATTGCAATAACTCTTAAACCATTTGAGATGTCAAAGTGATTTCTTCAGGGTTTATTCTCCTTTCAATTCTGCTTCTTTTGATACCCATATCATTGGTTTTAAACAATTTTGATCTTTTTTGAAAAACTTTTAAACCGATATTACTCGTAAACCCTTTGAGATTTTAAACTGTCTTTTTCAGGGTTTACTCTCCTTTCAATTCTGCATCTATTGATGTGCATGTCATTGGTATTGTTAAATGTTGAAATTTTTACAAAAAATTAGATAAAAATGATAAAAATATTAAAAATTTTGAAATTTCAATAGCACCCATCGATTCCAAATTTAATTCTGCTTCTATTAGGCTATAGAAACATTCAAAAATCAAAAACTCACTTTTTCGCCTTAAAAAACTGCAAGGGGGGTACCTTACTATTTTGGAAAGTTGGAAAATTGGCTGTTTTCTCGGTTTAATTACTCAGAAACTATAGGAGATATTTTCGATTTGAAAAAACCACAGTAAAATTTGAACTTTCTTCTTTCATCATCTATAAGTTCATATCATTACGCTGTATAGTTATGGAGCTACAGGCGATTTAAAAAGGTATTGCAAGTGGCGAAACGGGAAATGTTAAAATCTGGTATTTTTATTAACGTATAAATTGCAATAACTCTTAAACCATTTGAGATGTCAAAGTGATTTCTTCAGGGTTTATTCTCCTTTCAATTCTGCTTCTTTTGATACCCTTATCATTGGTTTTAAACAATTTTGATCTTTTTTGAAAAACTTTTAAACCGATATTACTCGTAAACCCTTTGAGATTTTAAACTGTCTTTTTCAGGGTTTACTCTCCTTTCAATTCTGCATCTATTGATGTGCATGTCATTGGTATTGTTAAATGTTGAAATTTTTACAAAAAATTAGATAAAAATGATAAAAATATTAAAAATTTTGAAATTTCAATAGCACCCATCGATTCCAAATTTAATTCTGCTTCTATTAGGCTATAGAAACATTCAAAAATCAAAAACTCACTTTTTCGCCTTAAAAAACTGCAAGGGGGGTACCTTACTATTTTGGAAAGTTGGAAAATTGGCTGTTTTCTCGGTTTAATTACTCAGAAACTATAAGAGATATTTTCGATTTGAAAAAACCACAGTAAAATTTGAACTTTCTTCTTTCATCATCTATAAGTTCATATCATTACGCTGTATAGTTATGGAGCTACAGGCGATTTAAAAAGGTATTGCAAGTGGCGAAACGGGAAATGTTAAAATCTGGTATTTTTATTAACGTATAAATTGCAATAACTCTTAAACCATTTGAGATGTCAAAGTGATTTCTTCAGGGTTTATTCTCCTTTCAATTCTGCTTCTTTTGATACCCATATCATTGGTTTTAAACAATTTTGATCTTTTTTGAAAAACTTTTAAACCGATATTACTCGTAAACCCTTTGAGATTTTAAACTGTCTTTTTCAGGGTTTACTCTCCTTTCAATTCTGCATCTATTGATGTGCATGTCATTGGTATTGTTAAATGTTGAAATTTTTACAAAAAATTAGATAAAAATATTAAAAATTTTGAAATTTCAATAGCACCCATCGATTCCAAATTTAATTCTGCTTCTATTAGGCTATAGAAACATTCAAAAATCAAAAACTCACTTTTTCGCCTTAAAAAACTGCAAGGGGGGTACCTTACTATTTTGGAAAGTTGGAAAATTGGCTGTTTTCTCGGTTTAATTACTCAGAAACTATAGGAGATATTTTCGATTTGAAAAAACCACAGTAAAATTTGAACTTTCTTCTTTCATCATCTATAAGTTCATATCATTACGCTGTATAGTTATGGAGCTACAGGCGATTTAAAAAGGTATTGCAAGTGGCGAAACGGGAAATGTTAAAATCTGGTATTTTTATTAACGTATAAATTGCAATAACTCTTAAACCATTTGAGATGTCAAAGTGATTTCTTCAGGGTTTATTCTCCTTTCAATTCTGCTTCTTTTGATACCCATATCATTGGTTTTAAACAATTTTGATCTTTTTTGAAAAACTTTTAAACCGATATTACTCGTAAACCCTTTGAGATTTTAAACTGTCTTTTTCAGGGTTTACTCTCCTTTCAATTCTGCATCTATTGATGTGCATGTCATTGGTATTGTTAAATGTTGAAATTTTTACAAAAAATTAGATAAAAATATTAAAAATTTTGAAATTTCAATAGCACCCATCGATTCCAAATTTAATTCTGCTTCTATTAGGCTATAGAAACATTCAAAAATCAAAAACTCACTTTTTCGCCTTAAAAAACTGCAAGGGGGGTACCTTACTATTTTGGAAAGTTGGAAAATTGGCTGTTTTCTCGGTTTAATTACTCAGAAACTATAGGAGATATTTTCGATTTGAAAAAACCACAGTAAAATTTGAACTTTCTTCTTTCATCATCTATAAGTTCATATCATTACGCTGTATAGTTATGGAGCTACAGGCGATTTAAAAAGGTATTGCAAGTGGCGAAACGGGAAATGTTAAAATCTGGTATTTTTATTAACGTATAAATTGCAATAACTCTTAAACCATTTGAGATGTCAAAGTGATTTCTTCAGGGTTTATTCTCCTTTCAATTCTGCTTCTTTTGATACCCATATCATTGGTTTTAAACAATTTTGATCTTTTTTGAAAAACTTTTAAACCGATATTACTCGTAAACCCTTTGAGATTTTAAACTGTCTTTTTCAGGGTTTACTCTCCTTTCAATTCTGCATCTATTGATGTGCATGTCATTGGTATTGTTAAATGTTGAAATTTTTACAAAAAATTAGATAAAAATGATAAAAATAT
Organism: Aphrophora alni; assembly: GCA_963513935.1. Taxonomy (NCBI): domain Eukaryota; kingdom Metazoa; phylum Arthropoda; class Insecta; order Hemiptera; family Aphrophoridae; genus Aphrophora; species Aphrophora alni. The sequence goes on along the minus strand of OY740769.1, from coordinate 145,636,853 downwards.
TAAAAATTTTGAAATTTCAATAGCACCCATCGATTCCAAATTTAATTCTGCTTCTATTAGGCTATAGAAACATTCAAAAATCAAAAACTCACTTTTTCGCCTTAAAAAACTGCAAGGGGGGTACCTTACTATTTTGGAAAGTTGGAAAATTGGCTGTTTTCTCGGTTTAATTACTCAGAAACTATAGGAGATATTTTCGATTTGAAAAAACCACAGTAAAATTTGAACTTTCTTCTTTCATCATCTATAAGTTCATATCATTACGCTGTATAGTTATGGAGCTACAGGCGATTTAAAAAGGTATTGCAAGTGGCGAAACGGGAAATGTTAAAATCTGGTATTTTTATTAACGTATAAATTGCAATAACTCTTAAACCATTTGAGATGTCAAAGTGATTTCTTCAGGGTTTATTCTCCTTTCAATTCTGCTTCTTTTGATACCCATATCATTGGTTTTAAACAATTTTGATCTTTTTTGAAAAACTTTTAAACCGATATTACTCGTAAACCCTTTGAGATTTTAAACTGTCTTTTTCAGGGTTTACTCTCCTTTCAATTCTGCATCTATTGATGTGCATGTCATTGGTATTGTTAAATGTTGAAATTTTTACAAAAAATTAGATAAAAATATTAAAAATTTTGAAATTTCAATAGCACCCATCGATTCCAAATTTAATTCTGCTTCTATTAGGCTATAGAAACATTCAAAAATCAAAAACTCACTTTTTCGCCTTAAAAAACTGCAAGGGTACCTTACTATTTTGGAAAGTTGGAAAATTGGCTGTTTTCTCGGTTTAATTACTCAGAAACTATAGGAGATATTTTCGATTTGAAAAAACCACAGTAAAATTTGAACTTTCTTCTTTCATCATCTATAAGTTCATATCATTACGCTGTATAGTTATGGAGCTACAGGCGATTTAAAAAGGTATTGCAAGTGGCGAAACGGGAAATGTTAAAATCTGGTATTTTTATTAACGTATAAATTGCAATAACTCTTAAACCATTTGAGATGTCAAAGTGATTTCTTCAGGGTTTATTCTCCTTTCAATTCTGCTTCTTTTGATACCCATATCATTGGTTTTAAACAATTTTGATCTTTTTTGAAAAACTTTTAAACCGATATTACTCGTAAACCCTTTGAGATTTTAAACTGTCTTTTTCAGGGTTTACTCTCCTTTCAATTCTGCATCTATTGATGTGCATGTCATTGGTATTGTTAAATGTTGAAATTTTTACAAAAAATTAGATAAAAATATTAAAAATTTTGAAATTTCAATAGCACCCATCGATTCCAAATTTAATTCTGCTTCTATTAGGCTATAGAAACATTCAAAAATCAAAAACTCACTTTTTCGCCTTAAAAAACTGCAAGGGGGGTACCTTACTATTTTGGAAAGTTGGAAAATTGGCTGTTTTCTCGGTTTAATTACTCAGAAACTATAGGAGATATTTTCGATTTGAAAAAACCACAGTAAAATTTGAACTTTCTTCTTTCATCATCTATAAGTTCATATCATTACGCTGTATAGTTATGGAGCTACAGGCGATTTAAAAAGGTATTGCAAGTGGCGAAACGGGAAATGTTAAAATCTGGTATTTTTATTAACGTATAAATTGCAATAACTCTTAAACCATTTGAGATGTCAAAGTGATTTCTTCAGGGTTTATTCTCCTTTCAATTCTGCTTCTTTTGATACCCTTATCATTGGTTTTAAACAATTTTGATCTTTTTTGAAAAACTTTTAAACCGATATTACTCGTAAACCCTTTGAGATTTTAAACTGTCTTTTTCAGGGTTTACTCTCCTTTCAATTCTGCATCTATTGATGTGCATGTCATTGGTATTGTTAAATGTTGAAATTTTTACAAAAAATTAGATAAAAATGATAAAAATATTAAAAATTTTGAAATTTCAATAGCACCCATCGATTCCAAATTTAATTCTGCTTCTATTAGGCTATAGAAACATTCAAAAATCAAAAACTCACTTTTTCGCCTTAAAAAACTGCAAGGGGGGTACCTTACTATTTTGGAAAGTTGGAAAATTGGCTGTTTTCTCGGTTTAATTACTCAGAAACTATAAGAGATATTTTCGATTTGAAAAAACCACAGTAAAATTTGAACTTTCTTCTTTCATCATCTATAAGTTCATATCATTACGCTGTATAGTTATGGAGCTACAGGCGATTTAAAAAGGTATTGCAAGTGGCGAAACGGGAAATGTTAAAATCTGGTATTTTTATTAACGTATAAATTGCAATAACTCTTAAACCATTTGAGATGTCAAAGTGATTTCTTCAGGGTTTATTCTCCTTTCAATTCTGCTTCTTTTGATACCCATATCATTGGTTTTAAACAATTTTGATCTTTTTTGAAAAACTTTTAAACCGATATTACTCGTAAACCCTTTGAGATTTTAAACTGTCTTTTTCAGGGTTTACTCTCCTTTCAATTCTGCATCTATTGATGTGCATGTCATTGGTATTGTTAAATGTTGAAATTTTTACAAAAAATTAGATAAAAATATTAAAAATTTTGAAATTTCAATAGCACCCATCGATTCCAAATTTAATTCTGCTTCTATTAGGCTATAGAAACATTCAAAAATCAAAAACTCACTTTTTCGCCTTAAAAAACTGCAAGGGGGGTACCTTACTATTTTGGAAAGTTGGAAAATTGGCTGTTTTCTCGGTTTAATTACTCAGAAACTATAGGAGATATTTTCGATTTGAAAAAACCACAGTAAAATTTGAACTTTCTTCTTTCATCATCTATAAGTTCATATCATTACGCTGTATAGTTATGGAGCTACAGGCGATTTAAAAAGGTATTGCAAGTGGCGAAACGGGAAATGTTAAAATCTGGTATTTTTATTAACGTATAAATTGCAATAACTCTTAAACCATTTGAGATGTCAAAGTGATTTCTTCAGGGTTTATTCTCCTTTCAATTCTGCTTCTTTTGATACCCTTATCATTGGTTTTAAACAATTTTGATCTTTTTTGAAAAACTTTTAAACCGATATTACTCGTAAACCCTTTGAGATTTTAAACTGTCTTTTTCAGGGTTTACTCTCCTTTCAATTCTGCATCTATTGATGTGCATGTCATTGGTATTGTTAAATGTTGAAATTTTTACAAAAAATTAGATAAAAATGATAAAAATATTAAAAATTTTGAAATTTCAATAGCACCCATCGATTCCAAATTTAATTCTGCTTCTATTAGGCTATAGAAACATTCAAAAATCAAAAACTCACTTTTTCGCCTTAAAAAACTGCAAGGGGGGTACCTTACTATTTTGGAAAGTTGGAAAATTGGCTGTTTTCTCGGTTTAATTACTCAGAAACTATAGGAGATATTTTCGATTTGAAAAAACCACAGTAAAATTTGAACTTTCTTCTTTCATCATCTATAAGTTCATATCATTACGCTGTATAGTTATGGAGCTACAGGCGATTTAAAAAGGTATTGCAAGTGGCGAAACGGGAAATGTTAAAATCTGGTATTTTTATTAACGTATAAATTGCAATAACTCTTAAACCATTTGAGATGTCAAAGTGATTTCTTCAGGGTTTATTCTCCTTTCAATTCTGCTTCTTTTGATACCCTTATCATTGGTTTTAAACAATTTTGATCTTTTTTGAAAAACTTTTAAACCGATATTACTCGTAAACCCTTTGAGATTTTAAACTGTCTTTTTCAGGGTTTACTCTCCTTTCAATTCTGCATCTATTGATGTGCATGTCATTGGTATTGTTAAATGTTGAAATTTTTACAAAAAATTAGATAAAAATGATAAAAATATTAAAAATTTTGAAATTTCAATAGCACCCATCGATTCCAAATTTAATTCTGCTTCTATTAGGCTATAGAAACATTCAAAAATCAAAAACTCACTTTTTCGCCTTAAAAAACTGCAAGGGGGGTACCTTACTATTTTGGAAAGTTGGAAAATTGGCTGTTTTCTCGGTTTAATTACTCAGAAACTATAAGAGATATTTTCGATTTGAAAAAACCACAGTAAAATTTGAACTTTCTTCTTTCATCATCTATAAGTTCATATCATTACGCTGTATAGTTATGGAGCTACAGGCGATTTAAAAAGGTATTGCAAGTGGCGAAACGGGAAATGTTAAAATCTGGTATTTTTATTAACGTATAAATTGCAATAACTCTTAAACCATTTGAGATGTCAAAGTGATTTCTTCAGGGTTTATTCTCCTTTCAATTCTGCTTCTTTTGATACCCATATCATTGGTTTTAAACAATTTTGATCTTTTTTGAAAAACTTTTAAACCGATATTACTCGTAAACCCTTTGAGATTTTAAACTGTCTTTTTCAGGGTTTACTCTCCTTTCAATTCTGCATCTATTGATGTGCATGTCATTGGTATTGTTAAATGTTGAAATTTTTACAAAAAATTAGATAAAAATATTAAAAATTTTGAAATTTCAATAGCACCCATCGATTCCAAATTTAATTCTGCTTCTATTAGGCTATAGAAACATTCAAAAATCAAAAACTCACTTTTTCGCCTTAAAAAACTGCAAGGGGGGTACCTTACTATTTTGGAAAGTTGGAAAATTGGCTGTTTTCTCGGTTTAATTACTCAGAAACTATAGGAGATATTTTCGATTTGAAAAAACCACAGTAAAATTTGAACTTTCTTCTTTCATCATCTATAAGTTCATATCATTACGCTGTATAGTTATGGAGCTACAGGCGATTTAAAAAGGTATTGCAAGTGGCGAAACGGGAAATGTTAAAATCTGGTATTTTTATTAACGTATAAATTGCAATAACTCTTAAACCATTTGAGATGTCAAAGTGATTTCTTCAGGGTTTATTCTCCTTTCAATTCTGCTTCTTTTGATACCCATATCATTGGTTTTAAACAATTTTGATCTTTTTTGAAAAACTTTTAAACCGATATTACTCGTAAACCCTTTGAGATTTTAAACTGTCTTTTTCAGGGTTTACTCTCCTTTCAATTCTGCATCTATTGATGTGCATGTCATTGGTATTGTTAAATGTTGAAATTTTTACAAAAAATTAGATAAAAATATTAAAAATTTTGAAATTTCAATAGCACCCATCGATTCCAAATTTAATTCTGCTTCTATTAGGCTATAGAAACATTCAAAAATCAAAAACTCACTTTTTCGCCTTAAAAAACTGCAAGGGGGGTACCTTACTATTTTGGAAAGTTGGAAAATTGGCTGTTTTCTCGGTTTAATTACTCAGAAACTATAGGAGATATTTTCGATTTGAAAAAACCACAGTAAAATTTGAACTTTCTTCTTTCATCATCTATAAGTTCATATCATTACGCTGTATAGTTATGGAGCTACAGGCGATTTAAAAAGGTATTGCAAGTGGCGAAACGGGAAATGTTAAAATCTGGTATTTTTATTAACGTATAAATTGCAATAACTCTTAAACCATTTGAGATGTCAAAGTGATTTCTTCAGGGTTTATTCTCCTTTCAATTCTGCTTCTTTTGATACCCATATCATTGGTTTTAAACAATTTTGATCTTTTTTGAAAAACTTTTAAACCGATATTACTCGTAAACCCTTTGAGATTTTAAACTGTCTTTTTCAGGGTTTACTCTCCTTTCAATTCTGCATCTATTGATGTGCATGTCATTGGTATTGTTAAATGTTGAAATTTTTACAAAAAATTAGATAAAAATGATAAAAATATTAAAAATTTTGAAATTTCAATAGCACCCATCGATTCCAAATTTAATTCTGCTTCTATTAGGCTATAGAAACATTCAAAAATCAAAAACTCACTTTTTCGCCTTAAAAAACTGCAAGGGGGGTACCTTACTATTTTGGAAAGTTGGAAAATTGGCTGTTTTCTCGGTTTAATTACTCAGAAACTATAGGAGATATTTTCGATTTGAAAAAACCACAGTAAAATTTGAACTTTCTTCTTTCATCATCTATAAGTTCATATCATTACGCTGTATAGTTATGGAGCTACAGGCGATTTAAAAAGGTATTGCAAGTGGCGAAACGGGAAATGTTAAAATCTGGTATTTTTATTAACGTATAAATTGCAATAACTCTTAAACCATTTGAGATGTCAAAGTGATTTCTTCAGGGTTTATTCTCCTTTCAATTCTGCTTCTTTTGATACCCATATCATTGGTTTTAAACAATTTTGATCTTTTTTGAAAAACTTTTAAACCGATATTACTCGTAAACCCTTTGAGATTTTAAACTGTCTTTTTCAGGGTTTACTCTCCTTTCAATTCTGCATCTATTGATGTGCATGTCATTGGTATTGTTAAATGTTGAAATTTTTACAAAAAATTAGATAAAAATATTAAAAATTTTGAAATTTCAATAGCACCCATCGATTCCAAATTTAATTCTGCTTCTATTAGGCTATAGAAACATTCAAAAATCAAAAACTCACTTTTTCGCCTTAAAAAACTGCAAGGGTACCTTACTATTTTGGAAAGTTGGAAAATTGGCTGTTTTCTCGGTTTAATTACTCAGAAACTATAGGAGATATTTTCGATTTGAAAAAACCACAGTAAAATTTGAACTTTCTTCTTTCATCATCTATAAGTTCATATCATTACGCTGTATAGTTATGGAGCTACAGGCGATTTAAAAAGGTATTGCAAGTGGCGAAACGGGAAATGTTAAAATCTGGTATTTTTATTAACGTATAAATTGCAATAACTCTTAAACCATTTGAGATGTCAAAGTGATTTCTTCAGGGTTTATTCTCCTTTCAATTCTGCTTCTTTTGATACCCATATCATTGGTTTTAAACAATTTTGATCTTTTTTGAAAAACTTTTAAACCGATATTACTCGTAAACCCTTTGAGATTTTAAACTGTCTTTTTCAGGGTTTACTCTCCTTTCAATTCTGCATCTATTGATGTGCATGTCATTGGTATTGTTAAATGTTGAAATTTTTACAAAAAATTAGATAAAAATATTAAAAATTTTGAAATTTCAATAGCACCCATCGATTCCAAATTTAATTCTGCTTCTATTAGGCTATAGAAACATTCAAAAATCAAAAACTCACTTTTTCGCCTTAAAAAACTGCAAGGGGGGTACCTTACTATTTTGGAAAGTTGGAAAATTGGCTGTTTTCTCGGTTTAATTACTCAGAAACTATAGGAGATATTTTCGATTTGAAAAAACCACAGTAAAATTTGAACTTTCTTCTTTCATCATCTATAAGTTCATATCATTACGCTGTATAGTTATGGAGCTACAGGCGATTTAAAAAGGTATTGCAAGTGGCGAAACGGGAAATGTTAAAATCTGGTATTTTTATTAACGTATAAATTGCAATAACTCTTAAACCATTTGAGATGTCAAAGTGATTTCTTCAGGGTTTATTCTCCTTTCAATTCTGCTTCTTTTGATACCCTTATCATTGGTTTTAAACAATTTTGATCTTTTTTGAAAAACTTTTAAACCGATATTACTCGTAAACCCTTTGAGATTTTAAACTGTCTTTTTCAGGGTTTACTCTCCTTTCAATTCTGCATCTATTGATGTGCATGTCATTGGTATTGTTAAATGTTGAAATTTTTACAAAAAATTAGATAAAAATGATAAAAATATTAAAAATTTTGAAATTTCAATAGCACCCATCGATTCCAAATTTAATTCTGCTTCTATTAGGCTATAGAAACATTCAAAAATCAAAAACTCACTTTTTCGCCTTAAAAAACTGCAAGGGGGGTACCTTACTATTTTGGAAAGTTGGAAAATTGGCTGTTTTCTCGGTTTAATTACTCAGAAACTATAAGAGATATTTTCGATTTGAAAAAACCACAGTAAAATTTGAACTTTCTTCTTTCATCATCTATAAGTTCATATCATTACGCTGTATAGTTATGGAGCTACAGGCGATTTAAAAAGGTATTGCAAGTGGCGAAACGGGAAATGTTAAAATCTGGTATTTTTATTAACGTATAAATTGCAATAACTCTTAAACCATTTGAGATGTCAAAGTGATTTCTTCAGGGTTTATTCTCCTTTCAATTCTGCTTCTTTTGATACCCATATCATTGGTTTTAAACAATTTTGATCTTTTTTGAAAAACTTTTAAACCGATATTACTCGTAAACCCTTTGAGATTTTAAACTGTCTTTTTCAGGGTTTACTCTCCTTTCAATTCTGCATCTATTGATGTGCATGTCATTGGTATTGTTAAATGTTGAAATTTTTACAAAAAATTAGATAAAAATATTAAAAATTTTGAAATTTCAATAGCACCCATCGATTCCAAATTTAATTCTGCTTCTATTAGGCTATAGAAACATTCAAAAATCAAAAACTCACTTTTTCGCCTTAAAAAACTGCAAGGGGGGTACCTTACTATTTTGGAAAGTTGGAAAATTGGCTGTTTTCTCGGTTTAATTACTCAGAAACTATAGGAGATATTTTCGATTTGAAAAAACCACAGTAAAATTTGAACTTTCTTCTTTCATCATCTATAAGTTCATATCATTACGCTGTATAGTTATGGAGCTACAGGCGATTTAAAAAGGTATTGCAAGTGGCGAAACGGGAAATGTTAAAATCTGGTATTTTTATTAACGTATAAATTGCAATAACTCTTAAACCATTTGAGATGTCAAAGTGATTTCTTCAGGGTTTATTCTCCTTTCAATTCTGCTTCTTTTGATACCCATATCATTGGTTTTAAACAATTTTGATCTTTTTTGAAAAACTTTTAAACCGATATTACTCGTAAACCCTTTGAGATTTTAAACTGTCTTTTTCAGGGTTTACTCTCCTTTCAATTCTGCATCTATTGATGTGCATGTCATTGGTATTGTTAAATGTTGAAATTTTTACAAAAAATTAGATAAAAATATTAAAAATTTTGAAATTTCAATAGCACCCATCGATTCCAAATTTAATTCTGCTTCTATTAGGCTATAGAAACATTCAAAAATCAAAAACTCACTTTTTCGCCTTAAAAAACTGCAAGGGGGGTACCTTACTATTTTGGAAAGTTGGAAAATTGGCTGTTTTCTCGGTTTAATTACTCAGAAACTATAGGAGATATTTTCGATTTGAAAAAACCACAGTAAAATTTGAACTTTCTTCTTTCATCATCTATAAGTTCATATCATTACGCTGTATAGTTATGGAGCTACAGGCGATTTAAAAAGGTATTGCAAGTGGCGAAACGGGAAATGTTAAAATCTGGTATTTTTATTAACGTATAAATTGCAATAACTCTTAAACCATTTGAGATGTCAAAGTGATTTCTTCAGGGTTTATTCTCCTTTCAATTCTGCTTCTTTTGATACCCATATCATTGGTTTTAAACAATTTTGATCTTTTTTGAAAAACTTTTAAACCGATATTACTCGTAAACCCTTTGAGATTTTAAACTGTCTTTTTCAGGGTTTACTCTCCTTTCAATTCTGCATCTATTGATGTGCATGTCATTGGTATTGTTAAATGTTGAAATTTTTACAAAAAATTAGATAAAAATGATAAAAATATTAAAAATTTTGAAATTTCAATAGCACCCATCGATTCCAAATTTAATTCTGCTTCTATTAGGCTATAGAAACATTCAAAAATCAAAAACTCACTTTTTCGCCTTAAAAAACTGCAAGGGGGGTACCTTACTATTTTGGAAAGTTGGAAAATTGGCTGTTTTCTCGGTTTAATTACTCAGAAACTATAGGAGATATTTTCGATTTGAAAAAACCACAGTAAAATTTGAACTTTCTTCTTTCATCATCTATAAGTTCATATCATTACGCTGTATAGTTATGGAGCTACAGGCGATTTAAAAAGGTATTGCAAGTGGCGAAACGGGAAATGTTAAAATCTGGTATTTTTATTAACGTATAAATTGCAATAACTCTTAAACCATTTGAGATGTCAAAGTGATTTCTTCAGGGTTTATTCTCCTTTCAATTCTGCATCTTTTGATACCCATATCATTAGTTTTAAACAATTTTGATCTTTTTTGAAAAACTTTTAAACCGATATTACTCGTAAACCCTTTGAGATTTTAAACTGTCTTTTTCAGGGTTTACTCTCCTTTCAATTCTGCATCTATTAATGTGCATATCAATGTTATTGTTAAATGTTGAAATTTTTACAAAAAATTAGATAAAAATGATAAAAATTTTGAAAATTCAATAGCACCCATCGATTCCAAATTTAATTCTGCTTCTATTAGGCTATAGAAACATTCAAAAATCAAAAACTCACTTTTTCGCCTTAAAAAACTGCAGGAGACCTTACTATTTTGGAAAATTGGCTGTTTTCTCGGTTTAATTACTCAGAAACTATAGGAGATATTTTCGATTTGAAAAAACCACAGTAAAATTTGAACTTTCTTCTTTCATCATCTATAAGTTCATATCATTACGCTGTATAGTTATGGAGCTACAGGCGATTTAAAAAGGTATTGCAAGTGGCGAAACGGGAAATGTTAAAATCTGGTATTTTTATTAACGTATAAATTGCAATAACTCTTAAACCATTTGAGATGTCAAAGTGATTTCTTCAGGGTTTATTCTCCTTTCAATTCTGCTTCTTTTGATACCCATATCATTGGTTTTAAACAATTTTGATCTTTTTTGAAAAACTTTTAAACCGATATTACTCGTAAACCCTTTGAGATTTTAAACTGTCTTTTTCAGGGTTTACTCTCCTTTCAATTCTGCATCTATTGATGTGCATGTCATTGGTATTGTTAAATGTTGAAATTTTTACAAAAAATTAGATAAAAATGATAAAAATATTAAAAATTTTGAAATTTCAATAGCACCCATCGATTCCAAATTTAATTCTGCTTCTATTAGGCTATAGAAACATTCAAAAATCAAAAACTCACTTTTTCGCCTTAAAAAACTGCAAGGGTACCTTACTATTTTGGAAAGTTGGAAAATTGGCTGTTTTCTCGGTTTAATTACTCAGAAACTATAGGAGATATTTTCGATTTGAAAAAACCACAGTAAAATTTGAACTTTCTTCTTTCATCATCTATAAGTTCATATCATTACGCTGTATAGTTATGGAGCTACAGGCGATTTAAAAAGGTATTGCAAGTGGCGAAACGGGAAATGTTAAAATCTGGTATTTTTATTAACGTATAAATTGCAATAACTCTTAAACCATTTGAGATGTCAAAGTGATTTCTTCAGGGTTTATTCTCCTTTCAATTCTGCTTCTTTTGATACCCATATCATTGGTTTTAAACAATTTTGATCTTTTTTGAAAAACTTTTAAACCGATATTACTCGTAAACCCTTTGAGATTTTAAACTGTCTTTTTCAGGGTTTACTCTCCTTTCAATTCTGCATCTATTGATGTGCATGTCATTGGTATTGTTAAATGTTGAAATTTTTACAAAAAATTAGATAAAAATGATAAAAATATTAAAAATTTTGAAATTTCAATAGCACCCATCGATTCCAAATTTAATTCTGCTTCTATTAGGCTATAGAAACATTCAAAAATCAAAAACTCACTTTTTCGCCTTAAAAAACTGCAAGGGGGGTACCTTACTATTTTGGAAAGTTGGAAAATTGGCTGTTTTCTCGGTTTAATTACTCAGAAACTATAGGAGATATTTTCGATTTGAAAAAACCACAGTAAAATTTGAACTTTCTTCTTTCATCATCTATAAGTTCATATCATTACGCTGTATAGTTATGGAGCTACAGGCGATTTAAAAAGGTATTGCAAGTGGCGAAACGGGAAATGTTAAAATCTGGTATTTTTATTAACGTATAAATTGCAATAACTCTTAAACCATTTGAGATGTCAAAGTGATTTCTTCAGGGTTTATTCTCCTTTCAATTCTGCTTCTTTTGATACCCTTATCATTGGTTTTAAACAATTTTGATCTTTTTTGAAAAACTTTTAAACCGATATTACTCGTAAACCCTTTGAGATTTTAAACTGTCTTTTTCAGGGTTTACTCTCCTTTCAATTCTGCATCTATTGATGTGCATGTCATTGGTATTGTTAAATGTTGAAATTTTTACAAAAAATTAGATAAAAATGATAAAAATATTAAAAATTTTGAAATTTCAATAGCACCCATCGATTCCAAATTTAATTCTGCTTCTATTAGGCTATAGAAACATTCAAAAATCAAAAACTCACTTTTTCGCCTTAAAAAACTGCAAGGGGGGTACCTTACTATTTTGGAAAGTTGGAAAATTGGCTGTTTTCTCGGTTTAATTACTCAGAAACTATAAGAGATATTTTCGATTTGAAAAAACCACAGTAAAATTTGAACTTTCTTCTTTCATCATCTATAAGTTCATATCATTACGCTGTATAGTTATGGAGCTACAGGCGATTTAAAAAGGTATTGCAAGTGGCGAAACGGGAAATGTTAAAATCTGGTATTTTTATTAACGTATAAATTGCAATAACTCTTAAACCATTTGAGATGTCAAAGTGATTTCTTCAGGGTTTATTCTCCTTTCAATTCTGCTTCTTTTGATACCCATATCATTGGTTTTAAACAATTTTGATCTTTTTTGAAAAACTTTTAAACCGATATTACTCGTAAACCCTTTGAGATTTTAAACTGTCTTTTTCAGGGTTTACTCTCCTTTCAATTCTGCATCTATTGATGTGCATGTCATTGGTATTGTTAAATGTTGAAATTTTTACAAAAAATTAGATAAAAATGATAAAAATATTAAAAATTTTGAAATTTCAATAGCACCCATCGATTCCAAATTTAATTCTGCTTCTATTAGGCTATAGAAACATTCAAAAATCAAAAACTCACTTTTTCGCCTTAAAAAACTGCAAGGGTACCTTACTATTTTGGAAAGTTGGAAAATTGGCTGTTTTCTCGGTTTAATTACTCAGAAACTATAGGAGATATTTTCGATTTGAAAAAACCACAGTAAAATTTGAACTTTCTTCTTTCATCATCTATAAGTTCATATCATTACGCTGTATAGTTATGGAGCTACAGGCGATTTAAAAAGGTATTGCAAGTGGCGAAACGGGAAATGTTAAAATCTGGTATTTTTATTAACGTATAAATTGCAATAACTCTTAAACCATTTGAGATGTCAAAGTGATTTCTTCAGGGTTTATTCTCCTTTCAATTCTGCATCTTTTGATACCCATATCATTAGTTTTAAACAATTTTGATCTTTTTTGAAAAACTTTTAAACCGATATTACTCGTAAACCCTTTGAGATTTTAAACTGTCTTTTTCAGGGTTTACTCTCCTTTCAATTCTGCATCTATTAATGTGCATATCAATGTTATTGTTAAATGTTGAAATTTTTACAAAAAATTAGATAAAAATGATAAAAATTTTGAAAATTCAATAGCACCCATCGATTCCAAATTTAATTCTGCTTCTATTAGGCTATAGAAACATTCAAAAATCAAAAACTCACTTTTTCGCCTTAAAAAACTGCAGGAGACCTTACTATTTTGGAAAATTGGCTGTTTTCTCGGTTTAATTACTCAGAAACTATAGGAGATATTTTCGATTTGAAAAAACCACAGTAAAATTTGAACTTTCTTCTTTCATCATCTATAAGTTCATATCATTACGCTGTATAGTTATGGAGCTACAGGCGATTTAAAAAGGTATTGCAAGTGGCGAAACGGGAAATGTTAAAATCTGGTATTTTTATTAACGTATAAATTGCAATAACTCTTAAACCATTTGAGATGTCAAAGTGATTTCTTCAGGGTTTATTCTCCTTTCAATTCTGCTTCTTTTGATACCCATATCATTGGTTTTAAACAATTTTGATCTTTTTTGAAAAACTTTTAAACCGATATTACTCGTAAACCCTTTGAGATTTTAAACTGTCTTTTTCAGGGTTTACTCTCCTTTCAATTCTGCATCTATTGATGTGCATGTCATTGGTATTGTTAAATGTTGAAATTTTTACAAAAAATTAGATAAAAATGATAAAAATATTAAAAATTTTGAAATTTCAATAGCACCCATCGATTCCAAATTTAATTCTGCTTCTATTAGGCTATAGAAACATTCAAAAATCAAAAACTCACTTTTTCGCCTTAAAAAACTGCAAGGGTACCTTACTATTTTGGAAAGTTGGAAAATTGGCTGTTTTCTCGGTTTAATTACTCAGAAACTATAGGAGATATTTTCGATTTGAAAAAACCACAGTAAAATTTGAACTTTCTTCTTTCATCATCTATAAGTTCATATCATTACGCTGTATAGTTATGGAGCTACAGGCGATTTAAAAAGGTATTGCAAGTGGCGAAACGGGAAATGTTAAAATCTGGTATTTTTATTAACGTATAAATTGCAATAACTCTTAAACCATTTGAGATGTCAAAGTGATTTCTTCAGGGTTTATTCTCCTTTCAATTCTGCTTCTTTTGATACCCATATCATTGGTTTTAAACAATTTTGATCTTTTTTGAAAAACTTTTAAACCGATATTACTCGTAAACCCTTTGAGATTTTAAACTGTCTTTTTCAGGGTTTACTCTCCTTTCAATTCTGCATCTATTGATGTGCATGTCATTGGTATTGTTAAATGTTGAAATTTTTACAAAAAATTAGATAAAAATGATAAAAATATTAAAAATTTTGAAATTTCAATAGCACCCATCGATTCCAAATTTAATTCTGCTTCTATTAGGCTATAGAAACATTCAAAAATCAAAAACTCACTTTTTCGCCTTAAAAAACTGCAAGGGGGGTACCTTACTATTTTGGAAAGTTGGAAAATTGGCTGTTTTCTCGGTTTAATTACTCAGAAACTATAGGAGATATTTTCGATTTGAAAAAACCACAGTAAAATTTGAACTTTCTTCTTTCATCATCTATAAGTTCATATCATTACGCTGTATAGTTATGGAGCTACAGGCGATTTAAAAAGGTATTGCAAGTGGCGAAACGGGAAATGTTAAAATCTGGTATTTTTATTAACGTATAAATTGCAATAACTCTTAAACCATTTGAGATGTCAAAGTGATTTCTTCAGGGTTTATTCTCCTTTCAATTCTGCATCTTTTGATACCCATATCATTAGTTTTAAACAATTTTGATCTTTTTTGAAAAACTTTTAAACCGATATTACTCGTAAACCCTTTGAGATTTTAAACTGTCTTTTTCAGGGTTTACTCTCCTTTCAATTCTGCATCTATTAATGTGCATATCAATGTTATTGTTAAATGTTGAAATTTTTACAAAAAATTAGATAAAAATGATAAAAATTTTGAAAATTCAATAGCACCCATCGATTCCAAATTTAATTCTGCTTCTATTAGGCTATAGAAACATTCAAAAATCAAAAACTCACTTTTTCGCCTTAAAAAACTGCAGGAGACCTTACTATTTTGGAAAATTGGCTGTTTTCTCGGTTTAATTACTCAGAAACTATAGGAGATATTTTCGATTTGAAAAAACCACAGTAAAATTTGAACTTTCTTCTTTCATCATCTATAAGTTCATATCATTACGCTGTATAGTTATGGAGCTACAGGCGATTTAAAAAGGTATTGCAAGTGGCGAAACGGGAAATGTTAAAATCTGGTATTTTTATTAACGTATAAATTGCAATAACTCTTAAACCATTTGAGATGTCAAAGTGATTTCTTCAGGGTTTATTCTCCTTTCAATTCTGCTTCTTTTGATACCCATATCATTGGTTTTAAACAATTTTGATCTTTTTTGAAAAACTTTTAAACCGATATTACTCGTAAACCCTTTGAGATTTTAAACTGTCTTTTTCAGGGTTTACTCTCCTTTCAATTCTGCATCTATTGATGTGCATGTCATTGGTATTGTTAAATGTTGAAATTTTTACAAAAAATTAGATAAAAATGATAAAAATATTAAAAATTTTGAAATTTCAATAGCACCCATCGATTCCAAATTTAATTCTGCTTCTATTAGGCTATAGAAACATTCAAAAATCAAAAACTCACTTTTTCGCCTTAAAAAACTGCAAGGGTACCTTACTATTTTGGAAAGTTGGAAAATTGGCTGTTTTCTCGGTTTAATTACTCAGAAACTATAGGAGATATTTTCGATTTGAAAAAACCACAGTAAAATTTGAACTTTCTTCTTTCATCATCTATAAGTTCATATCATTACGCTGTATAGTTATGGAGCTACAGGCGATTTAAAAAGGTATTGCAAGTGGCGAAACGGGAAATGTTAAAATCTGGTATTTTTATTAACGTATAAATTGCAATAACTCTTAAACCATTTGAGATGTCAAAGTGATTTCTTCAGGGTTTATTCTCCTTTCAATTCTGCTTCTTTTGATACCCATATCATTGGTTTTAAACAATTTTGATCTTTTTTGAAAAACTTTTAAACCGATATTACTCGTAAACCCTTTGAGATTTTAAACTGTCTTTTTCAGGGTTTACTCTCCTTTCAATTCTGCATCTATTGATGTGCATGTCATTGGTATTGTTAAATGTTGAAATTTTTACAAAAAATTAGATAAAAATATTAAAAATTTTGAAATTTCAATAGCACCCATCGATTCCAAATTTAATTCTGCTTCTATTAGGCTATAGAAACATTCAAAAATCAAAAACTCACTTTTTCGCCTTAAAAAACTGCAAGGGGGGTACCTTACTATTTTGGAAAGTTGGAAAATTGGCTGTTTTCTCGGTTTAATTACTCAGAAACTATAGGAGATATTTTCGATTTGAAAAAACCACAGTAAAATTTGAACTTTCTTCTTTCATCATCTATAAGTTCATATCATTACGCTGTATAGTTATGGAGCTACAGGCGATTTAAAAAGGTATTGCAAGTGGCGAAACGGGAAATGTTAAAATCTGGTATTTTTATTAACGTATAAATTGCAATAACTCTTAAACCATTTGAGATGTCAAAGTGATTTCTTCAGGGTTTATTCTCCTTTCAATTCTGCTTCTTTTGATACCCATATCATTGGTTTTAAACAATTTTGATCTTTTTTGAAAAACTTTTAAACCGATATTACTCGTAAACCCTTTGAGATTTTAAACTGTCTTTTTCAGGGTTTACTCTCCTTTCAATTCTGCATCTATTGATGTGCATGTCATTGGTATTGTTAAATGTTGAAATTTTTACAAAAAATTAGATAAAAATATTAAAAATTTTGAAATTTCAATAGCACCCATCGATTCCAAATTTAATTCTGCTTCTATTAGGCTATAGAAACATTCAAAAATCAAAAACTCACTTTTTCGCCTTAAAAAACTGCAAGGGGGGTACCTTACTATTTTGGAAAGTTGGAAAATTGGCTGTTTTCTCGGTTTAATTACTCAGAAACTATAGGAGATATTTTCGATTTGAAAAAACCACAGTAAAATTTGAACTTTCTTCTTTCATCATCTATAAGTTCATATCATTACGCTGTATAGTTATGGAGCTACAGGCGATTTAAAAAGGTATTGCAAGTGGCGAAACGGGAAATGTTAAAATCTGGTATTTTTATTAACGTATAAATTGCAATAACTCTTAAACCATTTGAGATGTCAAAGTGATTTCTTCAGGGTTTATTCTCCTTTCAATTCTGCTTCTTTTGATACCCATATCATTGGTTTTAAACAATTTTGATCTTTTTTGAAAAACTTTTAAACCGATATTACTCGTAAACCCTTTGAGATTTTAAACTGTCTTTTTCAGGGTTTACTCTCCTTTCAATTCTGCATCTATTGATGTGCATGTCATTGGTATTGTTAAATGTTGAAATTTTTACAAAAAATTAGATAAAAATGATAAAAATATTAAAAATTTTGAAATTTCAATAGCACCCATCGATTCCAAATTTAATTCTGCTTCTATTAGGCTATAGAAACATTCAAAAATCAAAAACTCACTTTTTCGCCTTAAAAAACTGCAAGGGACCCGGGTACCTTACTATTTTGGAAAGTTGGAAAATTGGCTGTTTTCTCGGTTTAATTACTCAGAAACTATAAGAGATATTTTCGATTTGAAAAAACCACAGTAAAATTTGAACTTTCTTCTTTCATCATCTATAAGTTCATATCATTACGCTGTATAGTTATGGAGCTACAGGCGATTTAAAAAGGTATTGCAAGTGGCGAAACGGGAAATGTTAAAATCTGGTATTTTTATTAACGTATAAATTGCAATAACTCTTAAACCATTTGAGATGTCAAAGTGATTTCTTCAGGGTTTATTCTCCTTTCAATTCTGCTTCTTTTGATACCCATATCATTGGTTTTAAACAATTTTGATCTTTTTTGAAAAACTTTTAAACCGATATTACTCGTAAACCCTTTGAGATTTTAAACTGTCTTTTTCAGGGTTTACTATCCTTTCAATTCTGCATCTATTGATGTGCATGTCATTGGTATTGTTAAATGTTGAAATTTTTACAAAAAATTAGATAAAAATATTAAAAATTTTGAAATTTCAATAGCACCCATCGATTCCAAATTTAATTCTGCTTCTATTAGGCTATAGAAACATTCAAAAATCAAAAACTCACTTTTTCGCCTTAAAAAACTGCAAGGGGGGTACCTTACTATTTTGGAAAGTTGGAAAATTGGCTGTTTTCTCGGTTTAATTACTCAGAAACTATAGGAGATATTTTCGATTTGAAAAAACCACAGTAAAATTTGAACTTTCTTCTTTCATCATCTATAAGTTCATATCATTACGCTGTATAGTTATGGAGCTACAGGCGATTTAAAAAGGTATTGCAAGTGGCGAAACGGGAAATGTTAAAATCTGGTATTTTTATTAACGTATAAATTGCAATAACTCTTAAACCATTTGAGATGTCAAAGTGATTTCTTCAGGGTTTATTCTCCTTTCAATTCTGCTTCTTTTGATACCCATATCATTGGTTTTAAACAATTTTGATCTTTTTTGAAAAACTTTTAAACCGATATTACTCGTAAACCCTTTGAGATTTTAAACTGTCTTTTTCAGGGTTTACTCTCCTTTCAATTCTGCATCTATTGATGTGCATGTCATTGGTATTGTTAAATGTTGAAATTTTTACAAAAAATTAGATAAAAATGATAAAAATATTAAAAATTTTGAAATTTCAATAGCACCCATCGATTCCAAATTTAATTCTGCTTCTATTAGGCTATAGAAACATTCAAAAATCAAAAACTCACTTTTTCGCCTTAAAAAACTGCAAGGGGGGTACCTTACTATTTTGGAAAGTTGGAAAATTGGCTGTTTTCTCGGTTTAATTACTCAGAAACTATAGGAGATATTTTCGATTTGAAAAAACCACAGTAAAATTTGAACTTTCTTCTTTCATCATCTATAAGTTCATATCATTACGCTGTATAGTTATGGAGCTACAGGCGATTTAAAAAGGTATTGCAAGTGGCGAAACGGGAAATGTTAAAATCTGGTATTTTTATTAACGTATAAATTGCAATAACTCTTAAACCATTTGAGATGTCAAAGTGATTTCTTCAGGGTTTATTCTCCTTTCAATTCTGCATCTTTTGATACCCATATCATTAGTTTTAAACAATTTTGATCTTTTTTGAAAAACTTTTAAACCGATATTACTCGTAAACCCTTTGAGATTTTAAACTGTCTTTTTCAGGGTTTACTCTCCTTTCAATTCTGCATCTATTAATGTGCATATCAATGTTATTGTTAAATGTTGAAATTTTTACAAAAAATTAGATAAAAATGATAAAAATTTTGAAAATTCAATAGCACCCATCGATTCCAAATTTAATTCTGCTTCTATTAGGCTATAGAAACATTCAAAAATCAAAAACTCACTTTTTCGCCTTAAAAAACTGCAGGAGACCTTACTATTTTGGAAAATTGGCTGTTTTCTCGGTTTAATTACTCAGAAACTATAGGAGATATTTTCGATTTGAAAAAACCACAGTAAAATTTGAACTTTCTTCTTTCATCATCTATAAGTTCATATCATTACGCTGTATAGTTATGGAGCTACAGGCGATTTAAAAAGGTATTGCAAGTGGCGAAACGGGAAATGTTAAAATCTGGTATTTTTATTAACGTATAAATTGCAATAACTCTTAAACCATTTGAGATGTCAAAGTGATTTCTTCAGGGTTTATTCTCCTTTCAATTCTGCTTCTTTTGATACCCATATCATTGGTTTTAAACAATTTTGATCTTTTTTGAAAAACTTTTAAACCGATATTACTCGTAAACCCTTTGAGATTTTAAACTGTCTTTTTCAGGGTTTACTCTCCTTTCAATTCTGCATCTATTGATGTGCATGTCATTGGTATTGTTAAATGTTGAAATTTTTACAAAAAATTAGATAAAAATGATAAAAATATTAAAAATTTTGAAATTTCAATAGCACCCATCGATTCCAAATTTAATTCTGCTTCTATTAGGCTATAGAAACATTCAAAAATCAAAAACTCACTTTTTCGCCTTAAAAAACTGCAAGGGTACCTTACTATTTTGGAAAGTTGGAAAATTGGCTGTTTTCTCGGTTTAATTACTCAGAAACTATAGGAGATATTTTCGATTTGAAAAAACCACAGTAAAATTTGAACTTTCTTCTTTCATCATCTATAAGTTCATATCATTACGCTGTATAGTTATGGAGCTACAGGCGATTTAAAAAGGTATTGCAAGTGGCGAAACGGGAAATGTTAAAATCTGGTATTTTTATTAACGTATAAATTGCAATAACTCTTAAACCATTTGAGATGTCAAAGTGATTTCTTCAGGGTTTATTCTCCTTTCAATTCTGCTTCTTTTGATACCCATATCATTGGTTTTAAACAATTTTGATCTTTTTTGAAAAACTTTTAAACCGATATTACTCGTAAACCCTTTGAGATTTTAAACTGTCTTTTTCAGGGTTTACTCTCCTTTCAATTCTGCATCTATTGATGTGCATGTCATTGGTATTGTTAAATGTTGAAATTTTTACAAAAAATTAGATAAAAATATTAAAAATTTTGAAATTTCAATAGCACCCATCGATTCCAAATTTAATTCTGCTTCTATTAGGCTATAGAAACATTCAAAAATCAAAAACTCACTTTTTCGCCTTAAAAAACTGCAAGGGGGGTACCTTACTATTTTGGAAAGTTGGAAAATTGGCTGTTTTCTCGGTTTAATTACTCAGAAACTATAGGAGATATTTTCGATTTGAAAAAACCACAGTAAAATTTGAACTTTCTTCTTTCATCATCTATAAGTTCATATCATTACGCTGTATAGTTATGGAGCTACAGGCGATTTAAAAAGGTATTGCAAGTGGCGAAACGGGAAATGTTAAAATCTGGTATTTTTATTAACGTATAAATTGCAATAACTCTTAAACCATTTGAGATGTCAAAGTGATTTCTTCAGGGTTTATTCTCCTTTCAATTCTGCTTCTTTTGATACCCATATCATTGGTTTTAAACAATTTTGATCTTTTTTGAAAAACTTTTAAACCGATATTACTCGTAAACCCTTTGAGATTTTAAACTGTCTTTTTCAGGGTTTACTCTCCTTTCAATTCTGCATCTATTGATGTGCATGTCATTGGTATTGTTAAATGTTGAAATTTTTACAAAAAATTAGATAAAAATATTAAAAATTTTGAAATTTCAATAGCACCCATCGATTCCAAATTTAATTCTGCTTCTATTAGGCTATAGAAACATTCAAAAATCAAAAACTCACTTTTTCGCCTTAAAAAACTGCAAGGGGGGTACCTTACTATTTTGGAAAGTTGGAAAATTGGCTGTTTTCTCGGTTTAATTACTCAGAAACTATAGGAGATATTTTCGATTTGAAAAAACCACAGTAAAATTTGAACTTTCTTCTTTCATCATCTATAAGTTCATATCATTACGCTGTATAGTTATGGAGCTACAGGCGATTTAAAAAGGTATTGCAAGTGGCGAAACGGGAAATGTTAAAATCTGGTATTTTTATTAACGTATAAATTGCAATAACTCTTAAACCATTTGAGATGTCAAAGTGATTTCTTCAGGGTTTATTCTCCTTTCAATTCTGCTTCTTTTGATACCCATATCATTGGTTTTAAACAATTTTGATCTTTTTTGAAAAACTTTTAAACCGATATTACTCGTAAACCCTTTGAGATTTTAAACTGTCTTTTTCAGGGTTTACTCTCCTTTCAATTCTGCATCTATTGATGTGCATGTCATTGGTATTGTTAAATGTTGAAATTTTTACAAAAAATTAGATAAAAATGATAAAAATATTAAAAATTTTGAAATTTCAATAGCACCCATCGATTCCAAATTTAATTCTGCTTCTATTAGGCTATAGAAACATTCAAAAATCAAAAACTCACTTTTTCGCCTTAAAAAACTGCAAGGGGGGTACCTTACTATTTTGGAAAGTTGGAAAATTGGCTGTTTTCTCGGTTTAATTACTCAGAAACTATAGGAGATATTTTCGATTTGAAAAAACCACAGTAAAATTTGAACTTTCTTCTTTCATCATCTATAAGTTCATATCATTACGCTGTATAGTTATGGAGCTACAGGCGATTTAAAAAGGTATTGCAAGTGGCGAAACGGGAAATGTTAAAATCTGGTATTTTTATTAACGTATAAATTGCAATAACTCTTAAACCATTTGAGATGTCAAAGTGATTTCTTCAGGGTTTATTCTCCTTTCAATTCTGCTTCTTTTGATACCCATATCATTGGTTTTAAACAATTTTGATCTTTTTTGAAAAACTTTTAAACCGATATTACTCGTAAACCCTTTGAGATTTTAAACTGTCTTTTTCAGGGTTTACTCTCCTTTCAATTCTGCATCTATTGATGTGCATGTCATTGGTATTGTTAAATGTTGAAATTTTTACAAAAAATTAGATAAAAATATTAAAAATTTTGAAATTTCAATAGCACCCATCGATTCCAAATTTAATTCTGCTTCTATTAGGCTATAGAAACATTCAAAAATCAAAAACTCACTTTTTCGCCTTAAAAAACTGCAAGGGTACCTTACTATTTTGGAAAGTTGGAAAATTGGCTGTTTTCTCGGTTTAATTACTCAGAAACTATAGGAGATATTTTCGATTTGAAAAAACCACAGTAAAATTTGAACTTTCTTCTTTCATCATCTATAAGTTCATATCATTACGCTGTATAGTTATGGAGCTACAGGCGATTTAAAAAGGTATTGCAAGTGGCGAAACGGGAAATGTTAAAATCTGGTATTTTTATTAACGTATAAATTGCAATAACTCTTAAACCATTTGAGATGTCAAAGTGATTTCTTCAGGGTTTATTCTCCTTTCAATTCTGCTTCTTTTGATACCCATATCATTGGTTTTAAACAATTTTGATCTTTTTTGAAAAACTTTTAAACCGATATTACTCGTAAACCCTTTGAGATTTTAAACTGTCTTTTTCAGGGTTTACTCTCCTTTCAATTCTGCATCTATTGATGTGCATGTCATTGGTATTGTTAAATGTTGAAATTTTTACAAAAAATTAGATAAAAATATTAAAAATTTTGAAATTTCAATAGCACCCATCGATTCCAAATTTAATTCTGCTTCTATTAGGCTATAGAAACATTCAAAAATCAAAAACTCACTTTTTCGCCTTAAAAAACTGCAAGGGGGGTACCTTACTATTTTGGAAAGTTGGAAAATTGGCTGTTTTCTCGGTTTAATTACTCAGAAACTATAGGAGATATTTTCGATTTGAAAAAACCACAGTAAAATTTGAACTTTCTTCTTTCATCATCTATAAGTTCATATCATTACGCTGTATAGTTATGGAGCTACAGGCGATTTAAAAAGGTATTGCAAGTGGCGAAACGGGAAATGTTAAAATCTGGTATTTTTATTAACGTATAAATTGCAATAACTCTTAAACCATTTGAGATGTCAAAGTGATTTCTTCAGGGTTTATTCTCCTTTCAATTCTGCTTCTTTTGATACCCATATCATTGGTTTTAAACAATTTTGATCTTTTTTGAAAAACTTTTAAACCGATATTACTCGTAAACCCTTTGAGATTTTAAACTGTCTTTTTCAGGGTTTACTCTCCTTTCAATTCTGCATCTATTGATGTGCATGTCATTGGTATTGTTAAATGTTGAAATTTTTACAAAAAATTAGATAAAAATGATAAAAATATTAAAAATTTTGAAATTTCAATAGCACCCATCGATTCCAAATTTAATTCTGCTTCTATTAGGCTATAGAAACATTCAAAAATCAAAAACTCACTTTTTCGCCTTAAAAAACTGCAAGGGGGGTACCTTACTATTTTGGAAAGTTGGAAAATTGGCTGTTTTCTCGGTTTAATTACTCAGAAACTATAGGAGATATTTTCGATTTGAAAAAACCACAGTAAAATTTGAACTTTCTTCTTTCATCATCTATAAGTTCATATCATTACGCTGTATAGTTATGGAGCTACAGGCGATTTAAAAAGGTATTGCAAGTGGCGAAACGGGAAATGTTAAAATCTGGTATTTTTATTAACGTATAAATTGCAATAACTCTTAAACCATTTGAGATGTCAAAGTGATTTCTTCAGGGTTTATTCTCCTTTCAATTCTGCTTCTTTTGATACCCACATCATTGGTTTTAAACAATTTTGATCTTTTTTGGAAAACTTTTAAACCGATATTACTCGTAAACCCTTTGAGATTTTAAACTGTCTTTTTCAGGGTTTACTCTCCTTTCAATTCTGCATCTATTGATGTGCATGTCATTGGTATTGTTAAATGTTGAAATTTTTACAAAAAATTAGATAAAAATGATAAAAATATTAAAAATTTTGAAATTTCAATAGCACCCATCGATTCCAAATTTAATTCTGCTTCTATTAGGCTATAGAAACATTCAAAAATCAAAAACTCACTTTTTCGCCTTAAAAAACTGCAAGGGGGGTACCTTACTATTTTGGAAAGTTGGAAAATTGGCTGTTTTCTCGGTTTAATTACTCAGAAACTATAGGAGATATTTTCGATTTGAAAAAACCACAGTAAAATTTGAACTTTCTTCTTTCATCATCTATAAGTTCATATCATTACGCTGTATAGTTATGGAGCTACAGGCGATTTAAAAAGGTATTGCAAGTGGCGAAACGGGAAATGTTAAAATCTGGTATTTTTATTAACGTATAAATTGCAATAACTCTTAAACCATTTGAGATGTCAAAGTGATTTCTTCAGGGTTTATTCTCCTTTCAATTCTGCTTCTTTTGATACCCTTATCATTGGTTTTAAACAATTTTGATCTTTTTTGAAAAACTTTTAAACCGATATTACTCGTAAACCCTTTGAGATTTTAAACTGTCTTTTTCAGGGTTTACTCTCCTTTCAATTCTGCATCTATTGATGTGCATGTCATTGGTATTGTTAAATGTTGAAATTTTTACAAAAAATTAGATAAAAATGATAAAAATATTAAAAATTTTGAAATTTCAATAGCACCCATCGATTCCAAATTTAATTCTGCTTCTATTATGCTATAGAAACATTCAAAAATCAAAAACTCACTTTTTCGCCTTAAAAAACTGCAAGGGGGGTACCTTACTATTTTGGAAAGTTGGAAAATTGGCTGTTTTCTCGGTTTAATTACTCAGAAACTATAGGAGATATTTTCGATTTGAAAAAACCACAGTAAAATTTGAACTTTCTTCTTTCATCATCTATAAGTTCATATCATTACGCTGTATAGTTATGGAGCTACAGGCGATTTAAAAAGGTATTGCAAGTGGCGAAACGGGAAATGTTAAAATCTGGTATTTTTATTAACGTATAAATTGCAATAACTCTTAAACCATTTGAGATGTCAAAGTGATTTCTTCAGGGTTTATTCTCCTTTCAATTCTGCATCTTTTGATACCCATATCATTGGTTTTAAACAATTTTGATCTTTTTTGAAAAACTTTTAAACCGATATTACTCGTAAACCCTTTGAGATTTTAAACTGTCTTTTTCAGGGTTTACTCTCCTTTCAATTCTGCATCTATTAATGTGCATATCGATGTTATTGTTAAATGTTGAAATTTTTACAAAAAATTAGATAAAAATGATAAAAATCTTAAAAATTTTGAAAATTCAATAGCACCCATCGATTCCAAATTTAATTCTGCTTCTATTAGGCTATAGAAACATTCAAAAATCAAAAACTCACTTTTTCGCCTTAAAAAACTGCAAGGGGGTGGTACCTTACTATTTTGGAAAGTTGGAAAATTGGCTGTTTTCTCGGTTTAATTACTCAGAAACTATAGGAGATATTTTCGATTTGAAAAAACCACAGTAAAATTTGAACTTTCTTCTTTCATCATCTATAAGTTCATATCATTACGCTGTATAGTTATGGAGCTACAGGCGATTTAAAAAGGTATTGCAAGTGGCGAAACGGGAAATGTTAAAATCTGGTATTTTTATTAACGTATAAATTGCAATAACTCTTAAACCATTTGAGATGTCAAAGTGATTTCTTCAGGGTTTATTCTCCTTTCAATTCTGCAGCATCTATTGATGTGCATGTCAATGTTATTGTTAAATGTTGAGATTTTTACAAAAAATTAGATAAAAATCTTAAAAATTTTAAAAAATTCAATAGCACCCATCGATTCCAAATTTAATTCTGCTTCTATTAGGCTATAGAAACATTCAAAAATCAAAAACTCTTTTAGTGTGTTGGACTAGTATTTAATAGACACAATTCGTACACTTACATTTTTGTAAAAATATTACAATTCCTTAGACTGTGAACTATTCTTAGTTTTATTTTCTACGTTTACTAGAGTGAATTTATGAAAACATTTATAGCTTTACATCCTGTTGCATGTAACTTAAAGACATCCAATAAAATGTTAAGAAACCGCCATAGCAACTTTCCACAAACGAAAAATAGGATAGAAATAAACAAAATACATTTGGTACAAGTTTTCATTTTTAAAAGAAATTTTAATTCTAATGATGGACTAGTAAATACATGAGCAAAATAATTACAAAATCTAAATTAATACAATAACTTACCAAAAGAATGTTTGGCATTATAATGCAGTGTTTACATACGCTAGCTGTTGGTGCCCATTTGTGAACTACCTAAGCAGTCTTTGAATATGTTTTGATTTATATTAATGTGGTTGGTTCATTAGTCATTTATGTGTTCTATAAAACATGCATGGTTTATGATATTGTATTTGGGACTTTGGTTTAATCAAAATTGTTAGATGTAATTTTAAGAAATTTTTTAATTTGTACTATATTTATAACACCTTAAGGTGCCAACGTGTATAGCCAATAACATATTTAAATGCAGATTTTGTATACACAAGCTTCCTTAGAAAGTGGTCCTTGGTATTATACCTAATAGTACACAAATAGGAAAACGCACAAAAAACACTTTGTTTTCCTATTTGTATACTATTAGGTAATACCAAGGACCATTTTCCAAGTTAAGCCTGTGTCTCCTATTCATACAAAATCTCAACTAATAGGCTAAATGCCCTATTAAACTCATAACATATTTAAATGCTCGTCTTTAAATACTCATAAGACAAAATTGGTCTTAAAATGCTCGTCTTCTATTAAGACATATATGGCTTATGAAACTGTATTTGGGACTTCAGTTTAAACAAAAACGTTGGATCTAACTTTATGAAAATTACAAATTTGTACTATTTTTACAGCACATTAAGGTATCAATATGTGTAGCCGTAAATTTACAGTGATATTGAACAAAATTGGTCCAAATGTTTACCTATGACGTAAGTGCACAAATATGCAAGTTATCTAAAGAAACTAGCTTTTTAGATCTATAGGGGAAAAAGAGCTAAAGTTATGTTTTTGCTTTAACTTTCAACATATTTAACCTACTTGTTAAAATTGTCGTAACTTTATATCATATCCAAATAGTTATAATTAGATTAAGTCCATCATTTTACTATAAAAAGAGAGCTTTGTATAAATTACTATTTTATAGCAGGTAAAGTGAGGTACCAAATTAAATATATAGTTTTGTATAGAACAAGTTTAATGTCAAAAACATTACAAATGACATCTACTCTACATACAATTTTTAATGTCCTCTCACCTATAGTTTAATATTTATTAGTAAACAAATTTGAAATTTCACCATGTTCTTGGTCACGAAAATAAAAAGCTGTTTCAATATCTTAAGTTGTATAAAAATTTTAAATCAACATCAATTTCCAAATTCTTTTATTTTCAATACCGTAGTTAGCTTTCACTAGACTGTTTAAAGTATTTTCAAGAATTGTATAACTTTGCCTCTGTCTCTTCCACTCAGTACTAAAAATGTACCTTATTGATTCAAAGATCTCAAAGATTTTATTTTTAATTAAGAGAATTTTTAAATAAATCTCCTAATTTCTTATAAATAAAATAATCTTTTACTTCAGGATTTTTCATGTTTGGCAGGATTATAAATTTTCAAATCTTCCAGTTTTTAGATATACAAATTTGAGATGGACATATTCAAACAATAATTATTTAATGTTAGATATCAGTCTGACACTTGTTGCATTTCTCAAACTCTTCAATTTAATATTCCAGCAATATATATAGATTTTGCCTTTTTTATTTCTTAATTGAATTTTCACTTTGGACAACTTTGTATATATTATATATTTATAATAAAAATATAAATTTTGTAAAATATATATTTTATAAAATATATAATAAATATCCTTTATATCTACTACGTCAGTCTTTATTTGTTATGATTTTAATATCAAATAAAAGTCTATAAAGAAAGTTGTAATACCAAAAATGCAGAAAGTTAGATTTTCACTTTAAGATCTCCAAATGTGACTTACTATGTAAACAGTTTGACCAATTTTGTTGAAATATGATAAAAGAAAATATTTCGCTATCCTCCCCATTTTTAACTATGAGGCAATTCTTAATGAATAATTCCGACTACCTTTCAATTGGCTATATTGATTTTGATTAAAATCCGTTTAGTTTTAGTTTTTATGTACTAAACGTTTTACAAACATTTGACCACCACAGTTATTTTTAACTGAAATTCATATAAATATACATATTTTACAATCATACACATTTGTAACAAAAAGAGTAGACTTTTGTGAAACTGAACGTATGAAAGTATGAATACATGGCTAATGACTTTGTGTACACAAAAGTCATTGTATACATCAAGTAACCAATTTTTGATAGGTATTCATTACATATCCTCCTTTGTAGTCTTCCAGCAAAACACAAGAATCTAGGTTAATGTTTTAATTTCTGTTACAAAATGAATTGTATAAATGACCAATCTAATTAATATATACCAATGGTGTTAACAAGGCAAAACAACAGCATCTGTTTTATATCTAAACTAATTTACTAATACTGTATATACATTACACACACTTAAACTTCTATATTTCATAAACAATTTCAATCAATATCAAAAGCCAACAATATTGTACAATTTTATAGTATTTCTGCAATCACTACAAAGCCTTTAGAGTGATACTGAAATCACACAATGCTGATAAGTTATGGCACTTGTGACAGTGCAAGAAATGAATAAATACAATTATCTTAGATACAAAACACCATTATTACTGTATTAACACGTTCGCTACCACAATGTTAAAAAAAAATCGTAACCACAGACTGCCGCCGCAATTTTGCTGCGGGCGTGTCCTACTCCTAGCCCAACGCTCATTAAAATAGACTGCCGTCGCAGATCTGCGGCGTTGATTTCTTGATACTAAATGAAAAATTTCTTCGCAACAGTCTATTTTGAAGGTTAGATCATTTAGGCACGGTCTACAGGATAGTCCGCCACATATATGCGGCGCTTAGTCTGTAGCTAGGACTATCGCTGACGTCACTGGACATACTAATTTTGAACAAATTTTATTCGTGGTCTGTGGCGACGGTCACAACCATTAGGACCAGTCTACAGGGAAGTTCATGAATTTTTTCGTGGGCTGTGGGAGTGACCCGGCTGCCGCATATATGCGGCAGCTGGTAGCGAACGTGTTAAAGCAATCTTTTAATGTATTACAAACTTTTTTTTTTGCAAAATGAAATAGGGGTATAAATCATATTAAAATGATCAATTAATCTGTTTTCCAATCAGTTTAAAAAAAAAAAAAAAATTCAATGGAATTATAATATTATTATTTAAACAGAAACTTTTTAATGACTAATGAAAGTTTTTTGGTTTTGTTTATCTAATAAATCATAATGTATTGCAGTGTAGAAACAAAATATATTTGTATTCTAAATAAAATATTTAGCCCTATTTTACTGTAATAAAAAAATATTATCACAGAAAACCCTTGATATAAAAGTTAAAGTTTTAGTTAACACATTTACAAATCAAATAAACTTTCTCTAATGTACAATAATATTACTTGAACAAAATATTTCAAGGTAACTAATTAATTAATTAACAATTAATAAATTACCTCATTTGTTCCGTCATGTGACTTAAATTTGTCTTGTTCTCAAGATGCGTTTCGGAGTCGAGACTCCATCTTCAGTTATATCTCTGTAGTAGAGGTCGTCAAAACATTAAAACATTTACGAAGACACAAATATATAATATTACACACACACATGTATACATATTTACTGACAATGTTTATAGTGCGCACTGCTGTACGGTCCGCGGACTACTGTTTGCTGTGGTGGGTCAATGGTTGAGAATACTTATTGACCCACCATTGGTGCGTGGTGAATACCATTGACCCACCACAGCAATCAGTAGTCCGCGGACCGTACAGCAGTGCACACTATAAACATTATGTCAGTAAATATGTATACACGTGTATGTGTGTTTTGTGTGTGTAATATTATATATTTGTGTCTTCGTAAATGTTTTAATGTTTTGACGACCTCTACTACAGAGATATAACTGAATATGGAGTCCCGGCTCCGAAACGCGTCTTGAGAACAAGACAAATGTAAGTCACATGACGGAACAAATGAGGTAATTTATTACTACTTATTAATTGTTAATCATTATGGACTTGGACACCAATATTGAACATTAATTATTAATACTCGTATTTAATTATATATCTGTGAAAATCGATAGTCTGGATTCAATTGGACTTTTTATCCTATATTAGCATTTAAATAAAATAATTAAGCGGTAATTAATAGTATTTATAACAACTAATAGTATAATACTCAAATACAGAGGAAATTAAATTTATTAAAAAACTGAAAATCATATTTTTGGTTTTGTTGTTTTTTACCTTGGTGGGTAAAAAGTGCCTAAGTTTTTATATAAGCAATTATTGCACTAATGCTATGTAATTATTGATAGCAATACTTGGAAACTGAATTCTGTATACCTTTCAGAACATCATTTGAACCCTAAGTATTCAGTATAAGTACACAATATTGGACGTGTTATTTCTTCATTCTAATTCCAGTTTGTTAGAGACATCTGCGTTATGTTATGTTTACTTACAATTATTAGATCAAATTTATTTCACTGTAAAATGTTATTATATGTAATAAAATTATATCTAATTAAAATTAAAATGTTTATCAATTCCCACACATTTAATTCATACATACAACTGGATAATAATCGTAAGAGTTTTCCAAGTTTGTTAATTTTGTTTTAATAAGTGCAAATAATGAAAGCAGTTTAAAAATTATTATAAAAATACATGTAGATACAATAAGTATCTAAAAATATATATAATACGCTAAAAATTGTGAGAAGTAAAAAAAACTGAGCGTAATCGGAAACTACTTACATACTCAATAATTAAATTGGTATTGTACAAAACTTGGTTTGTGGACATAAACTAACAATGACATTTTATTAAGTACATTTATAGATACTGAAAATATCGAACATATATCTTTGTGTTTTATTGAACTATTCATAAAGATAATTTAAAAATTAACAAAATACAATAAATTTTTACATTTTTTAAAATTGTGAATAATTAAATTTATAATAAAGATTTTGTAGAAATATTTTTATTATAATGGCAAATTTAAGTTGAGTATCCATCACGTCAATGTAAATTATATACAGGGTTAGGCAAATGTCTGGAGACACTGTGACCTTTTTAATAGGTGAGGACAGTTAAATAATCTTAAATGTAAATTGCCATCGAGTGATGACTCTTTTAAAGATCTTAATAAAAGAAGAATAACATTGAAAACTAGAAATCCCTATCTCAACTAAATCTAAATCTGCGGTCGATTGAAATTTTCATGCCATCAGCCTTGGTAGATACTAATTACTGTCTAGACATCAATAACTTCTTTATAAAGACTTGTTTAGTGGTTGAACTTTGAAATAATACAATAACTATTATTCCTTTGTAAGCTTTCCATGAAATCTAAATTGAGAAAAACAACCACATTTTTGTAAATTCTAAAAGAAAAACAATAATTTTGCAAACAAACTTTGAATAGTTTCGACAAACAAGGACCAACAATTTTATCAGTGATAGTGAGGTTTAAATTTGTATTAATACTTCAGTTTCTTGCTAATGATAAACCAAGTTAAGAACTGTTTTCTTATATTACTGTTAAAATGGAACTAAATGAACGACCACATTACCATATTAGTGATCCAACAATTATGTTGATCGAATTAGATCTTATGATGAGATGAATAACTTATTTATTGATTCTTTTCTTCATCGCAACACTATCTAAATAGGACTAAAGAAAAAAATTAACGTTTCAAGAGACAGACAATGTCAAGGACCATTCCAAATCAGAAAGACTAAAATCTATTACAAACGAAGAAAGATTCCTTGATGTTTCACAATGTTATTAAAAATCCCCATGTCTCTGTGACCGTCTCCACTTCTTTTGACCATCTGGAAGCTCCGGTTGGCCACTTTAGCCGAATCTTATCAGGATAGGCCAAGGAGTCGGGTTAGGACGCTAATGAACGCACGCAATGCAAGTTAAATTAAATGTTATCTTTTATTTTAGCGCCGAATTAGAATAATACAGAAATAATTATAATTTATAAAAAAAGACATAACGGCTAGATAAAGCCTTAATAGTGGCTGAAAAGCATACCGAGCAATTTAGCTAGCACATGGCCGAAAATGGACTGACCTCGTCCCGTAGCGGTCTGCCGTTCAACTTCCTTCTCGTGGCTCTCGGAACAGACTCTCGCTCAGCTCGCTGGTTCAAACTCTCCACTCCTCGTCTCTCCCCCCTTCTACGTGATATTGCACTGCTCAACAAAATCGCAAGTGCCAATTCATATTTTATTATTTAGAATCCGTTCCCATTACATCCTAATTTATACTTATTATAGTTTTTATTTAGTGGGCTCCTTGGCTGGGCCACATCTCAACAAATTCTGTTTCCCAAGATTTAGGAATTTTCCAAAGATCAATATGTAGGATTTTACACAGTTTTCAAACATATAAAATTCATTTGGTTCAGAAACATTCTGAGGATGACTACAAGTGTCGAGTAAAATTTTACGAATTAGAGATGAGGCATCTTTTATGTTAAACAGGAATGTTAACAGGCAAACTGTCGCTATTATAGATCAACTTGTTGGACTTTACTTTATTGAAGAGAATCTTAATTCTGAGGTGTACCTTTTACAATGCTCCAACAACAGATAACTAAAGAGTTAACCAGTATTAACTTTGGTTCCAGCAAGATAGAGCACTATTGCCGATAGTGATATGGTGCTAATTAGTAAAGCAGCTAAATCAAAGCAGCTAACGAACGTTAGCAGTTGCAGAGCACTGCTAACAGCTAGATTTAGCAGCTTTACAATTAGCAGTGCTTATACTAGCTAATGGTAGTATTTTCAACTGCTTTGACAGCGGATTCTGCAAACATTTAAAAGAAGCAGGAATACGGATTTAGCAGTTAAATAGAATGATGAATGGAAACTAATTTAACAGACACTTGGCTTTGTGGCTTAATGTTTGAGTATTGTAATTTAATTTTGTATGTTGTTGACATTGGCTACACAATTGTATTTCTCAACAACTAAGGCATAGATTTAGGTTGTAGGTTGTACATTGAGATATGTAAATTTTGGTTTAAATAGAGCTAATTTTGTGGATTGATTATACATTTTACGAATGATTTTAATTTGTTGTTGTTGTTGTTGTTTATTTGTTTAACTGCTTTGACTTGTATGTTTATAATTTATCTGTCTTAAACAAAAGAAATTTGTCTAAAGGACTAATAAAAAATTGAAATTGAAAATGGTTAATGTTAAGCTAATACACAAAATTCTTTTTAATAAACAGAATATATTTTTAACCCAAACTAAAACTATCCAAGTCCAACAAAATAAATGTCAATAGTAACGAGTTGCCTGTAATAAATAAATAAACAAAGTCTAGACAGATACTGTTATTGTGTGCATTGTAAGCCGACACTTCCACGAATTGATACTTGATAGATTCCACGAATCTAGCTGTAGCCGATAACAGATCTAATGACTTTCTATTTAGTTTAGCAACCTACTCACTACTGCTTATTTATCATTGCATACGACAGTTAGCAGTAGCTAAATTTAGCTGCTAACCATAATTAGCAGATTTGTCCATCACTAATTGCCGACATGTCTGCCCATATTTAGACTTTTTTCTTTTGGACTGTCAATTGATGGATAAGTAGACGAGGTGCTATTGAGTGGCCTACAAAGTTACTAGATTTGTCACCACTTAACTACTTTGTACGTGGGAACATTAACAATGACATGTATAAAACCAAACCACAGTGCATTAATGAACTAAGAAATCAAATAGTAGAGGAAAACCAGAGTTCTACGGAAATCCTTACAAATCACTGTTTTACAATATACTAGCACATTGTCAGACCGTCATAGGGGAGCCATTCAAGCGTATGTTATAAACAACTATGTTTTTAGTTCAAATAACTATTTATGTTTGTATTAATTTACTACTATGTAAGTACCAATAAAATCTTTTTACCAAAAAAAAGGAAGTTGTTGGAATCAGTTTTTAATTTGTTTTAGGTGTAATTTTTTACTGTCTACAGTATAATAGTGATTTTCGTAATGTAAATGTAGATACAAATCTTAAGATTTCAACCGGTCCCCATTTTTTATAGGATTGAGGTAGAGGCTTCTAGTTTGTACAGTTCTTCTTCTTTTATCAAGACCTTTAACCCTTCAACGCGGTGAACCGTCTATAGACGCGGCCAAACTTTCACCTTCTGGCGCGGCCTCCCGTCTAAAGACGCTAAATGTCGCTGCGGTACGTGCTGGATTCTAGCGTCTAAATAAAGAACTTTTATGAACTGAGCGTATACCCAGAACATTTCCAAGAGAAATGCCATCTGTTGAGTTATTGATTTTTATTTCTAGACCACCATGACCTTCAGAAAAGGAAACAACACGTGGCTATATACAAACAGCTGTAGCGGGTTCGTGGAGGGCTCTCGTGTGTTATAGGTTATTATAACCTCATTTATTTATAAGTATAATATTTTTAACAGTTTGACAGTAGATCGTGTGATTAGTTCTAGTGTATATTGTGTTTTAGTGATAATGTGGGAACCGCAAAGTGATAATATTCGCGAGTTTTTTTGGATTACGCTCAAATGGAGTTCCATTGTGATCCAAATATTGAAGGTAATCATGATAGTGGTGATGAAGTTGTAAATATATGCAATGTGGCTAATGATACCGCAATAATCTTAGATAATGAGGAAGTTACAGTAAATGTAAATACGTATAATGTCCCGCCAGACAATCCACAAGAGAAGGAAATGTTAGTCGACGATTTTAACTACCGCACCAGAGGGTCTAGCGCTCGGAACGGCTTACCGCGTTGAAGGGTTAAAAAGTGATATCATTCCATGGAGCACTGAAGATTTATATATATATATACACGTGGTTAAAGTTGCCCTATAGTAAAAAAGTACATTTTTTATTACCTAAAACGGTGTCCTGAGTTTTACCTATTTGGTTTTACCAAGTTCATCCATAAAAAAGTAACTGGATGTCTCCACACTTTTGCCTAACCTCGTAAAATAAATTCAACTCAAACCATTATCCTTTCATTGTTAAGTACATTTTTCATCTTTAAAAAAAAAATCAAAAGTTGATTAATTAAGAGTACAAATATAAGCATAAAACTATAAAATTAAGTACAGAATGTAAGGAACGATATCAATGTATTTGGAATGTGCCTTTGTATTTATCACACAGCTTATATTATATGATTGTTGTAAGTATAAAATAAATAATGATTTATGTGTTGGCAATTCATGTGAATCAACAAGTTTCAGTTAATTTATTATTTATAATAATTATTATTGGTTTTAGTAAAGTTTAATAGGGTAACAGCCTATGTTTAGATTTTGTATAGATAGGAGACACAGGCTCAACTTGGAATGTGGTAAGCCTTTCCAAGGTAAGCCCATTCTCTTATTATTATTATTATTGTAAGTCATAATTGAAATAGTAGATTTGTAATTGTATGTTGTTAAAATAGACGATAAAAGTTTTTCTTTTAAAAATAAAATGTTTATGTTCAGAAATATAATCTTTGTTCGAATATAGCAAAAGGAATTAATGTATTATCCTGCGTTCTCCACAAACTGTTCAATAAAATCTGTTAAATATAAAAATCAAAATTACCAACAACCAGTGGAAACTAGTGAGTTTTAGATATTTTGTGATCTTGCTGCTTCTGAAAGGAAGAAAAATTCTATAAATATTGGCAAGAAGCTAGTAATGAAAATAACAATTGTTCCTTACATATAACTAGTTGCTTCTTATTTTTATCATATACAAAAAAAAAGTTTTTTGTTTCACTACAATAAATGTAAATCTACTTTATTGCCACAGTATATCTACATAAATAAAATACAAATGTATTTCTGTACCATAGCTTCCTTTAGATAACAGGATGGTTATGCACTTCAAATTTGACACAACAAAATTTCTCTAATCCAAAGTTAGACCTTATTAAAAAAAATAAAAATGTTCATAGAAATGCACCTCCAAATGATTCAGAACCAATAGACATTAACAGCTTTATTTTGTTTATGATCTGGATAAAAATTATAAAAAGTAGCTATAAGGACATGCTATGCCCATTTAACAAATAATTAAAACGTTTTGAAGAGAATGCTTTTTTAAATTTCAAAACTAGCAAGATCACAAATCCAAAAACTGTTTTTTCCATTGGTTCTGGGTTGAACTGCATTTATGGATCTATACATTTAATTTAAACTACAAAAAAGAGATTATTTTTCCTAGAACATAAGCACTTTATAGACTTTGAAATAGTGGTTAAATTGTTATTATTACTTTTATAAACATTTGAAATGTGTTGGTTTTTCTGTATCATTTGCTGTATTAATTCTTGTTGTTTTGCACAATGCACAATTTCTCTTATCAGTCTCTGGTTTATTTCAACCATCATCTCCTTTCTTGAAACATTATTCGTCCATAACTTCCCGTTTTGATATTTTTTTAAAGATTTATATCTTTGTTTTGGTGTCACTGTTTCATCAGTTCATTTTTTCCTTTTCATAATTTTTCTTATGTTGAACCACTTGTACATGTGGTCTATTCTTGAGAACTAATGTCACTAAGATTTTATAGATACAACCTCAATCCTAAAAAAAAAAAAATTAAAACTATGTTTTAAAAGAAGTGAGTATTGTAATATAATGCAACAAAATATATATCTTGCTAATGTAATAATAGTTTTAATCAAGTTGACTAACAACAATTTCTGAATAATTAATCCATCCAAGATTAATATGGCTGTTAGTCTTTTTGAAACATGGACTACAAAATTTATTGAAGATGCTCTCATTACTTTTGAAGGTTACAGATTGGGCTCCTGTTTCTCACGTATTAATATTAGGGTAGGAAGATTTGCAGTTCTCATCAAAGATGATATCAAATCTCTAGAAGTCAATATGTTAAATAACCCAAGCATAGAAAGCATTTCTGAATATGCTATCACTGAATTAAAATTACCTAATGATCAGTTATGTATGGTCGTTTCCATGTACAGAGCTCCAAATTCCGATGTCTGCATTTTTATGAAAAAATGAGATCTATTATTGAATGAAATATTTAGGCGATCAAAAAATAAAATGTTAATTTTAACTGGGGATTTTAACAAACTTTTCTCAAAATACAAAAGAAAAATTGGAACTTGTAAAATTTTATAATCTTTTAATTAATTTTCACCAACCAACGAGAATAACTCCTTAATCAGAAATATGCATTGATAACATATTCACAAATTTTAAACCAACAATTAGTTTATGTGAACCCAGATTATCGGATCACAAGGGATTGTCTGTGTTAGTAGAGAGCTGTGGTTTGAAACCAAAGTATGAAAGAATTTATAATAGTAGTAATATAAAATTGTTTCATCTCAAGTTGCAACGTGAAAATTTTTCTGAAATTTCATTTACTTCAAATGATTTAAATGAGGACTTTAAAACTTTTTTACAAAATTTAACTTGTATTTCGAAGAGGCATTTCCCCTTATAAGTTATAAATCTCAAAGAAAGGGACAAACATGTCATTGGATAACAAAAGGTATTAGAATCTCTTGTCAACATAAGCGTGAATTGCATGACTCATTGAGATCCCACAGCTGTCCTGTTATGTTACTAAAATATATTGAGAGGAGTCATTCAGGATGCAAAGTGCTTGGCTAACGACAGATACATTTTGGGTGCTGTGACAAGTTGTCCATTAAGAGACAGAGAGAGCAAAGCAGCATCAAAATTATGACATTATTTTAAAGCAGGATAAACAGCTAATTAAGAAACCAAGTTATATAGCAAGTAAATAAAATAACTTTTTTATATTACAGGTGATCTGAAGCTTAAAGCAGATGTCAATAAAGCAAATAATTTCTTAAAGGAAAGGATAAATGGAGTTCCAAACTCCTTGTTCCTTTATCCCACCACTCCTTCTGAAATTTACAAAATTATTATGAATTTAAAAAATAAGTCGGCAGACATCTGTGTTAAAGGCTAGTGCATATTTAATTTCAAAACCGCTTTCCCATCTCGTAAACAATTCACATAAATGAGGTATATTCCCAGATAGTTAAAAACTTACTATTATATGACCACTTTTTAAAAAGGGTAATAATAAAGATGTTACCGAAGTATCGTAATAACACTGTTATCAGTTAATTTGAAAAATCAGTGACGATTAGAATAATATTTGTTTCCTTGGAAAATATAATATTTTAAATAAGAATCGGTTGGGATTCCATAAAGTGTTCTCTACTTCTTCTGCTATTTGTTCTCTCCTGGACATGATTATAAATTGTATTGATAGAAAAGGTCAGGTTGCATCAGTCTTTTGTGATCTGTCAAAGGCTTTTGATTGTGTTGACCATAACATTTTAATGGGAAAACTTGATTTTTATGATATAAGGGGTAAATCAAATAATTAGATTGTCATATTTATTTAACTGAAAGCAGAAGGTAGTTTATACTGACAGCTCTCTCTACTCCTGAATCTACATGGGAGCCTGTACCTCAAGGTTAAATCTTGGGGCCTTTACTGTTTCTAATTTTTCTGAACGATTTACCTGAAAACGTTGGTCCTGCAAAATCAGTACTATTGGCTGATGACACTACTTTGACGGTGTTTTGACAAAGTGAACACTTAGCTATATCAGCAACTTTGGCAATGGCAAAGGCCAACAATTACTTTATAGCAAATAATTTGAAATTAAATGCAGCATAAACTCAATAAATATGATTTAAAACAAAATCAACTTCAAATACAATTAATGTTAGAGGTGAAGAAGAAATTCAAAACACAGTTAATGTAAATTTTCTTGGTGTTATTATGGGCGAAAATTTAAATTGGAGATGTCACATTTCAAAGATTGCGGATTTCCTGGCATCTGCTTGCTTTGCTCTCCGAATGGTTTCAAGAAAAACTAGCGTAAAAACCATAAAATCAGTTTACTCTGCATATGTATGTTCTCGGCTGGGATATGGGGTAGTCTTCTGGGCGAACTCTGTCGATGCTTTTAAAATTTTCTGTATTCAGAAACAAATAATTAGAGTACTGTTTAATTTGAAATTTAATCAATCATCTAGACCTTTTTTTTTTATTGAAAAATATAGAATTTTGACTTTTTCATATATATATGTATATATGAAATGTTGGTGTTTTTTAAGGCAAACCAAAGTATGTTCGAAGGAAAACAACATAATCATAAATATCTCATGAGGGAAAAAGTGTTGCAAAATCCTGTGCACATATTGGAATTTTTATAATGTGGCGTTTATTACTCTGGTTTGAAATTATTTCATAAACTTCCGAAAAAAATAAAAAACAAAGTTGTTTCAAGTATTTTCGTGGACAGATCACTCAGAGGATACCTCTTGAGGGATGCTTTTTACTCAGTGGAGGAGTACCTCAGCTCATAACCTCTTAGCGTCTGGGATGCATTTTGTATTCAGGATGACGATTCAGATAATTGATTAATATGAGATAACATGTATACATGGTTCACTGTGTCTTAGTTTGTTTGTATTTTATAAAATTTCTATCTTGTGTATTTGTTGTATTGTATCTTGTGTATTTGTATTGTGTGTTGTGAGTGATGGTTGTATATGTATTTAATGTATGACAACTCAAATGTATACCGCAGCACTGCTGCACTATGTATGCCATAAATGATGCAAATAAATAAATATTACTTAATTAGCTACCTTCACACAATATTAAATATCTGTGATAAATATTTTAGTGGCTCAGAGACGGGTTTTGTGAGCTACTGTACAACTTATAATGACAATATAATTGTAGGAAAATTGTGTTGTTTTGGTAAATAACATTTTATAGAATTATACATTCATTAGTTTAAATTTATAATATAATTTAATGAGATATTGGAAATGTTTTAATTGGTTACTAATAGACAAAATTTGATTGACTAATTTCAATAGATTTATGTGGCAAAAAAATTATTAGAACAATTTAAATTGTAGTAGAGCATATTGACTCCAAAAGTTGTAACGAGTCCTGTTGGTAAAATCTCTTTATATTGTTATTTACACTTAATGAAATTAAATATATAACAATATTGTTTAGTCAGTTAACAAGTTTTAAAATGTACATGGTCTATCAATGACAAAATTGTAAATTTGACATTTAAGTTTTTATATTCAAATATTCTTTTTAGCTTTAAATGAATATAATTTTTCAATGACATCTTATTAACAACAAATTAGTATATTTGCTAACAAAATTAAACATTGCCATTATAATTGTAACTATAATTTTATTATATTTAAGAAAGTAGTGAAACTTTGAAACACTCAAATATTATGAACATAAACATGTTATTTAAAATGCAAATAACAATAAATAAATATTATTAAAATAAATAATAAATTAAATTGTTGCCACTTATTTGGATAAGTGTGAAATTAAATCTCATCTGAAAATATAAATACTTACAACAATATAACTATTTACATTGATACATGTAGTACAATATTTGTGAATAAATCTATTTAATTCTTGAATGTGATTCAGTGCAGCGTCCAAATAATAAGTTTACAAATTGACAACGACCTGTGAATAAATCATGCATGCATAAGGA
This sequence comes from Aphrophora alni, assembly GCA_963513935.1. Taxonomy (NCBI): domain Eukaryota; kingdom Metazoa; phylum Arthropoda; class Insecta; order Hemiptera; family Aphrophoridae; genus Aphrophora; species Aphrophora alni. The sequence goes on along the minus strand of OY740769.1, from coordinate 145,595,351 downwards.
AAGCAGTATATGATAATAAATGTAAATATTCTTTTAGAATAAGGTCACTTTAAAATCTTAACCAGTATACAAGGGATTATTAATCTATAATTCAAAAAGTTATTAGGATTATAGTACATAGTTAATACTGTATAATACAATTTAATTCTCTTAAGAGAAATAGTAGTTTTAAATAAGAAATTGAGTGTTTTTAACATTCAGAAAATGTTTTAAATAGAATTACTCTGGCATTTGTTAGTATTTGAATAAACAATCCAAGGTTTTTTTATAAATTAGTTAAATTTTTTTTCTCCTAAATTAAGCAGGAGTTATTTTGTTGACCATCTTCAGAAAAAAATTTAATGTTTTATACATATTTATTTTATTTATGTGTGACCATTTTTTTAAATATGTCTAAGAGTATGCTTTGAATGAACACCAAAAGTATTTAAAGTAATTTTTATTGAGTAAGTTTGAGCTTCTTATAACATTAAAGAATGTAATAGAGAGAAGTAATACATTTTATACCTCTATACCAATGTGACAATATTCCAAGGCAGAAGAGGGAGAGGTAAGGCAGCCACCACCACTAATGCAAAAATATATAATTTTTATTTTCTAGACAAATCATTTTAATTACTCAATACGAAATCCAGATACTTTCCTAATTAACAAATACAGGAAACAATTTCGAAAGATCTCATTCAGAATATACGAAACATTATTTATATCCTCAATCTGTTAAATAAAATGAAATATCTACTTCAAATTCTTAATTTAAACAAATTAATCTATATTTATTATGATAATTTAGATTTCTGTTAGAATTATAACTAACCAATATCATAGTAAAAGGGTGTCAACCAATCACAGAAGAGGGCAGAGCCTATAGATAATGGAGAGGAGGTTTCATCGTTATATAAGATGACTCCTTTATGGGAAAAAGCATTATATAAATGGAATTCATCCGAAAATTGTCACCAGAAGTTAAGATAATGCTAAAAGTGGCAGAAGAATATACTCGTTATTGATCGTCCCAGCAATTAATACTTGCATACTTTGGATACACTAACTGTCCATCAATTAATACGTATTTACTTTTCACTCTCAGTTCATTATGTATTTTTCTCTTTCCATTTCAAAAGTATTGATTTCAATACAATAATTTTTTTGATTATTGTTATATCGAACAAAATGTTGCAAAAAACATATCATTAACTTTGATGTTACAATTTGAGTACTCTATGTTTTGATGAAAACAAGTCCATATGTTCATGTTTTGAGAGAACGCATCATGGTGTTTTCACAAAGGACATGGCATGTTTTTATAAAATTAATATTTTTATACTATATTTTTTAAAGAAATAACTATTCGATTGAAAGCAAAGATGCCTCAACAATTGTCCTATTCACACTATTGGATTGACTTTGCGAAGAATTAAAATTGACTGATGAAATTAACAAACTGATGATCAAAACTTCAATAAAAATATGAATTTTATAACATATACATGTATGTATTTTAAAGGCCTTCGAGTTCAAATTTGACATAGGTTTAGTTATAAAACCAAAATTTACAATATCAAATTTGTAAACATTTGAATTCAGAAGATTTAAACATTAAAAATAACTGCTTTTATGTGATAAATACAAATGAGTTCTCCATAATTCATGGTGTTTAATAAATAAATTCAAGTACTCTTTAATTTCTGAGAACCATATTTTAAAATTTAATAGTTCTACTCAAAAGACCCTTATTTTCACTTGTATGACCATCTGACCTAATTGACTTTGGTATACTGAATATCACGCCTCAAAAATTCATATTATTAAGTGATTTTAAAAAAGAAAGAACTTTTGAAACTAAAATAGAATATTTTTGAATTTTTATTATGATTTCCAAGAATGAATATATCCAAAAACTTTATTTCCCCTTCCTCTTGAACCTTGGGTCTATATAAGTTTGACTTTATATTTTCAAAAAATGTGTAATTAGGGGGGTGAAGCTGACCCGTCCTCATTCGTGCCTCTGGATAGCAGTCACTGACTGTGACCTGAACATCAGCATTAGCTGTCTTTGATAACCATCTTTAACAATGAACAGCAACAACACAAGCTTGCCAAATTCAACCAATCTGAAAGGTTCTTTTTAGAACCAACACCGGCGTGGTTCTGTTGACCAAGAATAATTAGTTAATAATAATAATCTTAGTATAGAAGCCCAATGTGGTAATTTTGACCGAGTTATTTCTTCATTGCCCATCAGAGGACTGATCCTTACAACCCATCTCATTTCAACAGCAAAGCTAAGTCTTACCCAAATCGTCCCAAGGTCAACATCTGGAACATTGGAGACCACCCTCCTTTCAAAATTAAAGAAAAATTAAATCTTGACAGCTCATTGATAAACCGGAAAAGAGGAGCTAAACATCTCAGGAGACTGGAGGTGTGGTGTAAGTCTAGACAACAGGCTGTAAACTTATGCCAAAGATTCAAGAAAGGCATCCCAAAGAGCCAACATCACATTTCTCGCGGAACAGAGTGGAGAGAGTGCCACAAGAAAAAAAGAAGCAGCCAATCAGCTCAAGGTGAACCCATTGACATAAATTTTTTACATTGGAACGCTAGAGGATTGACCAGAAAGAGACAACAAATAACAGAATCCCACATTAAAATTGCCTGCATACAGGAAACGTGGTTATATGAAGATGAAACAAAACATCCAAAGTTCAAGGGCTACTCAATGCATAGCCTGTCTAGAACAAATAGGAGAGGTGGTGGAGTGGTTACTCTAGTACATGACTCCCTACCAGTGAGCAATATAACAAAAGACCATTCACAGAGTGGAATGGAGTTAATATCAATGAAGATACAACTGGGAAAAGACTTAGATATCACCCTGGTGAATGTTTACATTCATGCATCTCCAAGGCAAGCCTAAACAGCATAATCCCAAATGACAAAATCTTCATCATGCTAGGAGACTTCAATGCAAACCACCAGGCATGGAGCACAGGCACCCCTAATCAAAGAGGAAGCACAGTGTATGACTGGATTGCCGAAAACAGCATTATTCTGCTTAACAATGACAAGAAGCCCACATATCAGTCTGCAAGCACCGGCAGGTGCAGCACAGTCGATCTTGCTCTGGCTTCACTGCACCTCTTCCTTCACATCAAGCAGTCTAAGGTGGGAAACGACATGTCAAGTGACCATCTACCAATAATCACAACAGTTTCCCTCAGTGCATGTCCTTTAAAAAATATCCCACAATCATCGAAATGAAAGATAAAATTGGCGAACAGGGAGGCCTATCAAGAGGAGCTGAATAATCTGCTGCCAAACATCTCTTCAGCCAATAAAGTGAACTCAATAACTCAAGCTATAATCAACGCAGCCAACAGCAGTACACCGAAAACTAAACAGGATCATCGCACAAACAAAACTCTCAACATGTGGTGGAATACTGAGACCGCAAAGGCAAGAAAAGACAGGCAGAAAGCAAGACGAAAGTGGAGAAGATCAAACACACTGACCAACCGAATGGCATATAACATGGTCAATGCAATCTCTAAGAAGGTGTGCCTACTAGCAAGAAGAAGTAGCTGGCAAAAGTTGTAGGTTCTATAAACGAAAACACACCCTCGGCAACTGTCTGGAAGAACTTCAGAGCAATAGAGGGAAAGACCTATTCAAAAATTTCATACATCAAAAACAGCACTGGCATCCTCACACATGATGAACAAGCCATTGCAGAATCCTTCACTGAGCACTACTGTTCCAAATCCGGCAAAAGAGTCTCATATCCAATACCACTAACCAGAGAAGAGCAATATCTCTCAATCAATCTCCTCCACCTCTTTCGCCATCAGCATGAATGTGACACACCAATTCAGCGAAATGAAGTTTACAGCGAGGTCTCTCAGCTCCAGAGCACAACTCCGGATGCGGATCTAATACATAATGAAATGCTGAAGCATCTACTGCTGCTGCTCCTGGATGAAATCACCACTTTTTTTAATGAAATCTGGCACACGGGTAATTATCCAGATCAATGGAAGACGCCCTTAAAGTCCCACTGAAGGAACTAATGAACTTCTACAAACCAATTTCATTGCTGTCCAGCCTGGGCAAACTACTTGAGAGAATAATCAACAACAGACTTACTTGGTGGTTAGAGTCCAACTCCATACTGGTCAGACACCAATTTGGCTTTAGACCTCAAAGAAGCACTGTGGATTCTCTCCTGGGTTTTTGTGAGGACGTGTACTTGGGTTTTCACAATCATGAGGTAACAATAGCAGTAATGATAGATCTGGAGGCTGCTTTTGATCGAGTTCCCCCTACAACTCTTGCCTTACAGTGCGCAAAGGCCGGTCTTCGCGGCAAGCTGCTGCGTCTTATCTACAGCTTTATCTACAGCTTATACAAAACTGCAAAATCACCACCAAAATCAACAACATTACTTCATATCCTAAAAATGTCCATAATGGCATCCCTCAGGGTTCAGTTTTTAGCCTGACTCTTTTCTAATGTTTGAGATGGAATAACAGCTTCCACAAATGTAAAGATCGTTACCTATACAGATGACATTAACATCTGGTCCAGGTGCAGTGATGCGGATGCTGCCTTTAAAAACATACAAAGGGCAGTGGATATCATAAACAAGTGGACAACAAGATGGTACCTCACCATTAACAGAGTACACAGTTTTTACAAGAAGATACAAACTCAAAAATTTCCGCCCTCAAATCTCTCTGGGCGACTGGAAACTAAACTATCATCCCAATCCAAAAATTCTGGACATAACACTTGACGAAAAACTTCTTTGGAAGCCACTCATCTCCTCAATCACTGACCAAATTTTACCAAGGATCAATCTACTTAAGATCGTAGCCAGCAAGTCATTGGGAGCAGACACGTTGACCGTAAAAAAATTCTACCTTCAGTACATCCGACCCAAAACTACATATGCCTACGAGGTCTGGGGAGGCGCAGCTGAGATACATAGAAACAATCCAGAACTCAGCGATTCGAATTTGCCTGGGATGCCCCAAAACCACACTGATCAGTGCTATGCAAATGGAGCTCAACATTCAACCACTGTTCCTATATCTCAAAGAACGAGCTTGGCTCAAACATCTCAAAAACACCTCCTTAAACGATAGCAACCCATCCAGCCAGCTGATCCCCACCATTGACTCGTGCAAACAGTCTTTCACAGCCAGAATCCAACAACTTTGTTTCGGCCATAGCAATTCTTCCCCCCCCCCCCCACTCCTCCATAGATCTGGATCGCTCCAGCAATATACACAGACATAGCAGGTGGTCTGATCAAGCAGGACAGTACATTGCACTTAAGACGGGCCGCACTGGAAACAATCGACACTGAACACCAAAACTTTTTTACAAATCTATACTGATGGGTCACACAATCCGGAAAATCTCCAATCGGGATCAGGTGTCTATATCCCAGAGATGGAATATAGTTTCTACGTCTCTTCAGTTAGTAACTCGAGCATGGCAACTAAACTTCTGGCCATCCTTGCTACTTTCCAACACTGTGACGATTTATCCAAGGAACAGATTTGCATTCTTACAGACTCCAAGGCAGCCCTCTTTACAATAAACATGTATAAACCATCTCTCTACTTTCATTATACTTCATCTTCATGGTGCGTGCATCCAGCCTCAGGTAATGCCGACCGCACGGTGTCTCTCATACACATAGCTAGCCAGTCTCCAGTAGGTGGGATCAACTTTCATTATACACAGGCAATACAAAGTCAACTCCAGAATATACAAAAACATAAAACCATTCACTTCCAATGGATCCCTAGGCACAGTGACATACAAGGTAATGAGGAGGCCGACAAAATAGCAAGAACTGCTCTTCAGCAACATCCAAAGCCACTACATGCACCGATTCTAACTACTAGCATTCAGGAAAAATTCTTTCTATTTTTATGATAATATAGATAAAAACCTTTAATGTAAAAAAATAAATAAAAATAGAGTTATCTTTTCCAGTTACTTAGTAACAAAGCTGAGAAAATTGCAAAATTAAATGAAATGATGGGTATTCTCAATGCTATTTTCATTTGGCACCCAAAGATAGTAAAGATTTTAAATGTTAACAGCGCCATTTTAAAAATAAACCAAATAAAGTATTTGGTTTTTTAACAGTTGTAAAACATAACTTAAGAAATCTGTATACTGTATTTTGAACTCAATATATTATCTATTTGTAAATGGGAACTAAGCGTTTTCAGACATATGCTTACCCAAAGAATCACCCCCTTAAAGTTGGGGAACATAATTAAGGAATATCTTGTTTATGAATTTTTAAATTCCAATTTGAAATTTAAAATAAGTTTAATCAGTAGATTTCATAACGTATGACCTTCTAGTAAAATTACATAAAAAAGGAGAAAATGTGGTAAAAGTCAAACCTCTATGAAAATGCAAAAAGACAGAGAAGCTAGTTATTAATAACTACAAAGTATATTTGAAGTCTGTTACATATGAAAAATTCTCTGGTTGCGATAAACATTTTCCCTACGTTAGTTATAATTTGTTAGTTTAAGCAAATGTGTCATTGAGGATGGTGACCATAAAAATAAGTTTAGATTAATTAAATATTATTTTGTGAGAATTTGTGTTCTCTTTATTATTCATAGAACTATTGAAAATACATTTCACTTTATAATAAAGATGTCAGAAATCTTGATACTTTATTAATTCTCTAGTGGTGATGCAATTTAATGAAAGGAACTAAAATATGTACCATTAAGTGTTAAATATATAAATCAGTAATGTTAACTAAAACTGAAGCCAAAATTCCAATCATCAATTGTTAATTTTAATTGAATATTAGCTTTAATCCTCATGGGGAAAAAGTATTTGTGTGTTATTTCATACCGGAGTAATTTTTATAACAAGCTATATATAATATAAATGAACCAAAGCTATATATTTAATAATTTCGTTTGAATCAAACTTGAATGTTTAAGAATATATCAATATCCCAAAAGCATTACCTTCACCATTTTAAATCCCACATTAACAGTCCTGACAAACAAAGACATATAAATATCATAAAGCACAAAAAAGCCAACAAACAATGAACAAGGAAAACCTATTATTATGTCACTAAAAATTTCACTTCTTCATAAACTTTTTATAATTAATGTAAACTGATTATTTATTATCGCATCAAACCTGGTGGTTTTAAAATGTACCGTAATTAACATTTTGGATAAAACATTCCCAGATTTTTCAATAACCTTGGGTTAATTTTATAGGCATAACAACAATAACAACCGTACGAACACAGATATAGGCAGATATAACCACATTTGAATACTTATTTACCACCAAGAAATCAAACAAATATTTAAAATGAAATAAAATGTTTTACTGACAGAGAACGCTATGGTTATTTCTTTAAATACTTTTATTTTCATTTATCGATTAGAAATAATGTACTGTTAATCAAAGCCTTAAGAAAAGGTATAAAGTATACAGGGTGTACAAAAAGTCCCGCACCGGTTTAATATTTTTTTGGTTTAAATAACACTGGAAACCTAAAAACCATGGTCTTACACTATGAATCTAAAGAACTATTCTTGCACACCGTCAATGACAGTATAGGACCGGGGGGGGGGACATCCCATCAGAAGTACAAAGAAAATCTTTAATGAAAGCATATGCCGAGTTGTACATCATTTTAAAGGGCTTTACTGACAGAGTTTAATGCCACAAACCGCATTAGGTTGATCCAGTACAAAATGGCAGATGTTCAAAGATTACTAAAAAGAGACATGTTTACTTATCAAATGTTTTCAGAGTAAATGTTCGAATTGTTCTCCTCCGGTTATTTGACAGTTAAAAAAACGCATATAAAAACTATTTACAAAATTTTGCAGGGCAACTGGAGGAAGCATTTGATATTCTTGAAGTATTCTTTGTCTCAGTTCATCTAAATTATGAGGCTTTGTTTTATATTATAAGACTTTATTAACTATCTGAAAATTTGAAACTAATGAACAATAAATAAAGGCAATTAAAAAATATATAATATTTGTTGAAAATTTCTGTTACATTTAGTCTGCACAATTGGCTGCAGACTATTAATTTCCTGGATAAAACATTTTTTTTATCAAAAATTCTTGTCATCAAGTCTTTTAACCCTTCCCCCCATTTAAAACAGTTTCGAATAAAATTTAATCATAGTAACATGAACTGTATATTTGTTTTTATATCATATGGTAATATGTATCGTATATTTTGTTGCAATAGGTAAGTGTGTATTTTAAACATAAACAATGATGTGTAATTTGTACTAAAAAGCAATGAACACATGACCATGATTCAATTACAAAGGAGGCAACAATAGCGCGGGAAAAGGAAAAAAACTGATTTATTAATAGGAAAAGAACATGTATACTTAAATGCTCTACAAACCAAAAAATTGAATAATAATTACAAAATGATATTGCTTCATTTTATCAGTAAAAATGTAAATTTAAATATAAAGGTTATATTGTTATCAGAAAATACCAATGTTTTCATAAGACATTTAGAAATTTATTGGACTTTTTAAAAATGTATACATTTTAAATATGATGGATAATGGGTTTTAATATATGAATTCAGATTGAGTAGAAATTTTTGTAAATGCTCATCTACAAAAACCGTAAGTTTCTTTCTGTGGGTAAACCATATAAAGATACTATGAGTCTGTTAGAGAGAGCATTGGTGAATTTGTGTATTGTAAATTACATAGGCTTATAGGGTATTTCAGACCACCTGTAGCAAACATTATGAGAGCAAATATATTGAACTAGAAAGTTGTTTTCAAATTTAGCCTTACTAAGTATTGAATGAAGGATTTACAGACAAAATATTTTTCAAAGTTTACAGTTTCAAAAGGGCATTTTTGAGATAGGGTTGTCTGTTCCTCATATCACTTATTTCAAATGCCTTTCAAAGTAAATAATTAGTCAAAGTGAAAATTGAAATTAATACAAATACTTTTACTTTATTCCTTTAAAACTGAGCACATTTTAAGATTAGGGGTATTTCAAAAGTTTCCAACCAAATGAGATGTCAAGTTATATCTCAAATAAAAGGTCTTGTAAAACTAAACATGATAGTGTTCAAATTTTATATAACATTTTGGAAATTTCAAAATAGTAGCCAAAACATTATTGTATAAGTATATGTCTATTTAAAAAAAAAAAGGTTTTAAGTATGACCAGCATTATGGAGCTACTAGTTGCATCATTAAATTTTAAAATAAAATAAAAAATGTTACATTTTACAAGGGCATTTATTTGAGTTATATTATTTGAGTTATAACTTAAAAGTAATTATCACATACAAAAATTTTTTAGGTATGTAGCTGGAAATTTCCACAGTTTTAAGGGGATAAAATGGTAACAGATTGATGTTTTTAAAGCTAATGTAGTTAATTAATGATCAGTAAACAATTTTAAATTATTCATCCAATAAAGTAGAGGGGCAGTTTCACAAAAACCTACAAAATTGGACATTTTATATTGTATGAGATATCAAAAACATTAAATTTTTTTTTGTAATAGTTTTAGAAATAGGTGTTGCTCAACGCTTATACACATTTGAAAAAATTCCCTCCTTACAATGCCCTTTTTAAAAGCCCAATTAATAAAATTTATATATTTTCTTGTATTCCGTATATGGAATTTATGAATCCAATTTTCTAGTTTGGACTGATTCCCCGCCAATACATTTGATATGGATAGTCTGAAATCGTCTGATGTAATTAATTTTCCTTAATACAATTTTTGTCGAATATTAAAAATTCATATTACATGGAAGTTATCATATAAAAAAGTATGTTTCTATAACCCCATGTGTCAATCTAAATGATACAAGTGACTAGAATTAATTATGTTAAAGTTTGGATTGGGTTAGTTGATTATTGTTCTAGCCAGGAAGGTATTGCTGAGTTTGGAGATTTCACCTTAATATTAAATTGTTTTAATGTTGCTTCTAAAGCTTGTTGGTTGCCAGAGAAATATGCAGATACAGCGTTGTGGAACAATAAAAGTTGTTTGTGCATTACTTTTATCTGAAACAAAAAACAAGTGAGAAAAATTATTTTAGAGGCTATATTTTCCATTAGAAAATAAAAAAAAATTAGTTACAAATTTTTTTAGAATGTCAAATATCATGAAATACTAACTTTTATCAAAATAGGTGAACAAAATTTGTTTTTTTAGTTGTAGAAAAAAATCTTATTATGTCTGAAAAATTTCACAAATATAGCTTTGAAGTATATATTATATATACTACCATTCCCCAAGGCCTCTGTTTGTGTGTGTATGTGATTGTACCCTTCACAGTCAGTCAGTGGTTCTCTTTCTTACGTTGCAAGTAGTGTCTTGTATTTCATAGTTGTTTTATTTAATTTATACTTTTGAATATCTAACAGTTTTATTTTATGTGCTGCAATGTTGTTGAGTAAGCCCACCGAAGGTAAGGCCCTCTATCTTTACACCAAACTTTGTATCAAAGAAAAACTTAAAGAGTGAACATCTGTAATGAGCATTTATATGGAAGCATCAAACAGATGGTTTCAGACATAAGGTTGATTTACGAAAATATTTCCAGAAATTTAATGTGGAATAGGAAGCAAATGCTGTGGATGCTTGCACATCAAACCCTGGATGAAACTGTTTATAAATAGTTTTCCCAACTTCATTTATCTAGATTAGCCATGGGACGAAATGAAAATTCAGGTTGCAGCAGAAAGATTATCTTTAACAGTTGGGCATTTATCATTTATTTCTTTTCTATAGGGTATTCTAATCACATCTTGGCTCATTTTATATGTTTTTTCTGCTCCGGACTTTTATTAATTTGGACAAATTATAGCTCCAATTATCCTGGATTATTGATATTCTATTTACTATATTTGTTTACCGTTTATTACTAAATCTCTTACACAGGGTAAGGCAGACCACTCGTACACAATGTATAGTGGGTAAACTAAATGAGGTAGATCCTTCGTAACAATGGAAACCCCCCCCCCTTCCTATTGTATCCCAAAGAATTTGGAGAAATTATTTTTAAATCTCCCAAATGCGCCGAAAGGGTAGTTTTGGGTGGGAGTAGTTTTTGGAAAATTTTCAAATGTAACGCTAGGTTAAGTGATACCTCATTTTAAAGGTATTTGTTCACTGGTAATTTTAATAAAAAACGTTTTCACTTATCTTGATGCTCATGTACAGGGTAGTCCAAAACGTCTAAAATTCAGGGTTTTACAGTTAATTTTATTGCCACCACCTACAATAATGTAGAGGAACACAATTTTTACCATAATAAGAAATAGAAAGCAACCGCAGTGCTTAAATTGAAGGCCTTGCCGCATGCAGCATGGACAAAAAACCATCAAATACAACGACTCAAAACTCAAAATCTTCCGTTGGAATGTGGCCTCAAGTACTTGGAGCACCTTAAAACCCCCAGTCAAGTAGAAGAGTCCTGCTGGATTGCAGATCCATTGGATTACCAAACTTACAATGTCAGCTTGTCTCTGCTCTCAGCAACTAATAAACAAGATACCAACCCAGAGGAATTGAAGCAGTTGGCCTTATCTACAATAGAAGAAAGATTTCCACCACATGAATGGCTCAGGATTTATACAGATGGGTCCTTAATAGACCGTAATCATGGGGCAGGGGCAGGAATATATTCAACACTCTTTTCACATTATGTGTCTGTTGGAAAACATAAAACAAGCTTTGATGCTGAAGTAGAGGCAATATCAACAGCCCTGAAACTATTACTATGTAGACACACCAAACTATGTAAGATAGTCTTCCTGGTAGACTCAAAGGCACCCATCCAGACTGTAGCCTCAAACAAGTTATCTTTCACTCGAACTGTCAGGGAAGCAAGAGTTGCTATCAGACAGATGGAAAGACGATCCATTTCCAGTGGGTGAATTCTCACATGGAAGTAATGGGGAATGAGATGGCAGATGTACTTGCTAAGAAGGGATCCAATCTGCTTCATTGGAACAAATCCTTGAACTTAGATTCGGCTAGAAGACTAATCAGCAATGGAACACAAGAGGAATTTCTGAAGAAAACACGAGCCTTGGGAAGTGAGAGGAGGTGGAAGTGCATAGAGAACGAATGGCAACACAACAAGAACAAGCCTAGGAAAGAGGCTGTTGCTTATCTACGCCTTGGTACGGGACATGATTGTTTGGCGGCCCACTTGAAGAGGATCCATGTCCTGGACTCCGATCTTTGTGTGTTGTGCCAACAAACGGAGGAGCCAATGAATAGGGAACATCTTTTGAGGTGCCCCAGGCTTGGTTCTGAGCATCAGATTTCGAAAAAATTTCCTAAATTGTACTGGGATGCCAGGAGACTCATGGGTTGATTCTCACATAGTCTGCCATTGGAAACAACAATTTTTACCAAAGTTTAATGAAAGGATGCCCTTTTCAAAAATATCCTCAAATGTCCCATTACCCCAAAATGTACACATTTAAAAAATACATAAAATTTTGGATAATGTAAGAGCTTGAAAGTAAAAAAACTCAAATAGCAACGTAGGTTGGATTGCACTTCATTAAAATGATCTTTAAAAAACAAACATTTTCTGCATTTAAACTTTGACTCTATCTCCAACGGTTTCGAAACTGCATTCAAAAGGTTGTGTTTTTTTTCAATTCTCCTTTGGTCCCTTTACTACTAATGTTATTCATTATGGACAATAGGGCTCATTTTCAGAGAAATCACCTCACTCAGTTGTTCTTTACACCCAATATCCCGTGAAACAAATGAGCCAAAGGTAACAACGAACTTTTATGTTTAATTGGTTTTAAAATAATGTAGTAGATTAATACTTTTTAAAAAGATAAAAATTAGGATTCCAGTTGATAACAGGTTTCAAAAACAAGCAAACCGTGATGTTCGTGTTTTAACAATGTTAATGGTGTTATCGGACTATGGAAGGACTCTTGAACCATATTATTCATTACTGCAGTCTTATCTTATCTCAAATTATTTTGTTTACCTTTTATGTTTTCCTGGTAAACCACAACCATTTGAATGCAGTTTCAAAACTGTTGGAGATAGATTCAAGATTTAAATGCAGAAAATGTTTGTTTTTTAAAGATCATTTTAATGAAGTGCAACTCAACCTATGTTGCTATTTGAGTTTTTTCACTTTCAAGTTCTTACATTTTCCAAAATTTTATGTATTTTTTTAATGTGCACATTTTGGGATAATGGGACATTTGAGGATATTTTGAAAAGGGCATCCTTTCATTAATCTTTATTAAAAATTGTGCTCCTCTACATTATTGTAGGTGGTGGCAATAAAAATAACTGTAAAACCCTGCATTTTAGATGTTTTGGACTACCCTGTATATGAGCATCAAGATAAGTGAAAACTTTTTTTATTAAAATGATCAGTGAACAAATACCTTTAAAATGACGTATCACTTAACCTACCGTTGCATTTGAAAATTTTCCAAAAACTACCCTTTTGGCGCATTTGGGAGATTTCAAAATAATTTCTCCAAATTCTTTGGGGTAGAATAGGGGGGGGGGGGTTCCATTGTTACGAAGGATCTACCTCATTTAGTTATTGGGTACGGGTGGTCTGCCTCACCCTGTATACTATGACAAAATTATTCTATTAAAGCAAAAGAAAAAAATTTATCATGAAGAAAATTTGTTAATATTTCTTATTTTTTTTAACACTGTTTATCTTCTAAGAAATGTATTATTATTAGTAGTAGTAGTATTTGTTTATTGTTTACTAAAAAATACATTAATAAAATATAATTATTGTATTTAAAAACACTTTTTTACTTTCTACTTTCTAGAAAATTTATGTGTTGGACTTAAGTTACAATATTGTGTATTAACTAATGAAATGAACAAATTACCAATGAATTACTATTGTAATACAAATTACAAAATAAAAATATTAATAACTTACGAGTTGTAATATAAGAAAATATTATTAACTCACCCTATTTTCATCAAGGAACTTAAGTTTAACTGCAACATCAGACCGTAACTTTTCAAAACTATCTTTATGAGCATCAAAATTCTGTTGAGCTTCCTCCAATCGCATCGTTGTTGCCTCTGTCCTTGGTGCTTGGATGAGTAGTTCCAAGTCTGTCCTATATGCATCATATTCTATCCTAAAATTAAAAATTAAAATTTATTTTTGTTAATTTTTTTAAAGGCAAAAAGCATTATGATCATTATCGCCTTTACAAAAAGGAGCATAAAATGTTCCTCGGTGTAAAAATAAAAAGTAGAACTAAAAACTAATATTTAACATTTGAACAACACTAAAACTAGTTAACTATTGTACACTCTGCCAAAATTTAATAAATAACAACATATCGCATTACAGGGCTGTAAAGGTGCCCTGCAACAAGTTAACAATGATATAAACTAGGATAAAGTGGAACAACTGAAATATTACAATGCTGTAAAAGAGCCCTATAACGAGTTCACAATAATACAGAGTGTTTATAAAAGAACTCCTTGATTTAAAAAAAATCATAATTAAAAAACGAAACCAGCAATAAACTTTCAGTTTTCAAACTTGAGTTCAGTATATTGTCAAGATTTTTTGGCTAATATTCGATCTTGGCTTAAATTACGTGCGTATAAGATTCAACTTCTGTATGAAATCAAGATCACTGACAAAGTGAAAAGTGTCGATTTCGCAGTCTTCATTTTGGACAGTATTGAAGAAAATGAGAACTTCCTGGAAAATGTCATGTTTTCTGATGAGGCGACATTTCACGTAAGGGAATATTTATTGTGATATGTTAGAACTATACGTTTTCCCACAAAAAGATGATATTGAACAAGAAAAGGGACCAATTTTCTTCCAGCAAGATGGCGCGCCACCTCACTACAGCAACCGTGTCCGTGATGCGTTGAACTTGCGTTTTCCTAATAGGTGGATTGGTAGATGTGGGCCACTTGCATGGCCACCAAGGAGCCCAGATCTGACTCCACTAGATTTTTTCCTTTGGAGACATGTAAAAAACATTGTGTATTCCGAGAAGATCCGTGACATTGCTCATCTGAGGGAGAGGATTGTTGAAGCTGTAGCATCCGTCACGCCTGATATGCTGTTAACGCCTGGAAAGAAACTGATGGTGCTCATATAGAACTTTATTTGGTATGAAAAAAAAAAACTTGAGAACATTCTCTTTAATAATATATAGGTTTAATATCTATTAATTTAACTTTACTGTGTACTAATAAAACTTTAAATCAAGGAGTTCTTTTATAAACACCCTGTACAATGTTTATGAAACTTAATAGACAACAAAAAACAATATTATAGAGCTGCAAAAGAGCCCTTCAACAACTGATTTTTTACAAAATTTTGGGAGACTCAAAAAGGACAATAACCCCGATTAAGGATATTAGCAATATCTCCCAACATCACCTCAATGGAATTTGATAGGACAAAAGTCCTACGCACACCTCTCAGAACAACAGTCTCGCATCGTAAGACCATCCTGATAAAATGGTTATTGCAGCAGATTCCCGTCTTTCAACAGAAATCCATGAATGATCATGAAATGACCAATAAAATCACTCATCAGATTGTACAGTATTAAGACCTTTCCAAAACCTTCGGCAGTAAAGACACTAGAAATGCGGACAATGAGAGTAATCCATAAATACACTTCTGTCCTTATGAGTAAAAACTCACTTTATTGTCCAGTTTAGAACCATCAGTGAAAATATTCTCAACATAAATTATTCATTAGTGATATATCTGAATGTCTGATGATATACTACATCAGGGGTGTTGTACTTAAGGAAACTGGACAGTAAATAATCAAATTGTGGCATTTTAATAAACCATGGAAGAATAAAACATAGAATGTACCTATGTACGTACATTAATCCCAAATTTTCAAGGATCCTTAGAGTTCTAGGGCAATACAGTTCTGATGATATTCATATCAATTAGCTAAGGAATTATTAAAAACAATGTCGTAAACTGGATGTAATAGTTTGGAGCACAAACTACTCACACGATATTTGTAACGTTTTATTTACTTGTATGTTTTTTTCTTCTTGAACTTTTTGACTTCATCAGATCATAAAAATTTCACATTAAATACATATAATATACATGAACACACAAAAAAAAAAAATCACAAATTAATTGTCATATAATTTAACATTACATATATAACTGGTCACTAAAAGTTCACGTGACCAGATGTTCTGTGTGTATTTAATGTGAAATTTGTATGACTTCATGAAGCCATCAATGATGGTAAAACACATGCAGTCCTGATTACTCAAGAAGCAAAAAAGTGTCAAAAAATCTTTAGGAGGTTGCCCAATTAATTATGATATTTGTAGTTATTGTCGTCGTTTATACTCCAAGATTTTAATCTATTCAGAATTCATCTTTACCAAGCCAATCATAGGTCTTTTCAAGGTCAAAAGACACTGCAGCATAAAGGCATCTAAAGGTAGACTACTATGAAATCAGCTGATCCATTGATGATCAACCCTATCTAAAACCACATTGTTTATTACAAAGCAGCCAGTTACTTTCGAGGTATCACACAAGGCGATGCTGATTGACCCTTTTCTTTACCAGGTTCCTGAATTCACACTTCCTGAATTTTCTTTAGCTAGTTTAAGAAGAGGAATTACTGTAGCCTCCAACCATGCAACGGAAAAACATTAAATATACGATTGTATATTAAAAGCTACACAGTACTAAATAATATGCTTTTGCCAATGTTTGAAAGAATATTCATAACTTAGGTTAAACAAAAGATATTTTTATGTTTTGGTATCTAGATGATCAGAAATAATTAATATTAATAGGACAAATAATGATTATCAACTGTCACATGATGTAAATGAGGGATTAAAATACATGATACTCTTGGTATTAGTAAGAACTACAGATATCAAAACAAATAAAAATAGACCCGAAGTAGGGAAACAAAGATGGTTTGATAAGGAATGTCAGGAGGAAAATCTTTAAATTATTAAACCTTTACCGGAAAACTGACTCAATGATGCTTAGTAGAATAAATTTATTGCAACAACAAATAAAATACAAAATTAATTATGTCACAAAAGCAGCACCAACAGGTTAAAACCCAATTACTGGGGTGCCATATATAACAAAATACCTAATTCTGCCTAAACTATAGTAAAAGTAAAAGTAAAAGATACAAAATTAGGAGTGGCTACCTGCAAACTTGATTCTAAATTAAAATCAAGCCAGCTTCTGGAAAGGCTATTCAGCTAATGACAATATTTTTATGGAGAATAAAGTTTACTATTATTTTATAGATTTTAAAGGAGCCATTGACACTACAGATCAAGATTTCCTTTTCTATAAATTGTACAATTAGGTTTATCATTTAAATTCTTAAGATCACTTTACAATGAAACTGTTTCTCAAGTCTCGTGTAAGGGGGGGGGGGACCACAAGAATTTGAAATTTACAAAGATGTAAAACAGGGTTGTCTTCTTTAACCATTAACTTTTGTTTTGTAAATGAATAACTTGTATGGGGGGACTTCTTTCTTAAAAATAACGTTCCAGTCTTCACCAAATGGACTGTTTTCAACGCTGTGTGCAGGGTGATAATGGTCTAATGGGGATAATCGTTTCGAGGATTTAGACAGATTTGCTGTTAAAAGAATACTGGCTTTACTGAATACTATACCTAACTATGCTCTCTATTTGAAAACTGGAATGATATTTTAGTTTTAATTACAAATCAATTATGTATTAAGGACACTCGACTTAAAAAGATTCGCTGTATTATCAATAAACAAAAATGTCGGGTTGTTCAAAGGTTTGGTGGCAATTGGGTATTAAATACTGGTATGTATTTAGCAAATAATGTCAAGGATAAGGGGTTTTGGCAGGACATATTAAGAGAAATTTCAATAAAAATTAGAGAAAATGTGGATCCAAAAAAAATTCTAGTTGAAACGAGAATGTGGGAAATTTCTTAGGCTCATGTCCTGTATTAACAGAAACATGCAGAGTGGTTTGGCTAAGATATCTTAGGGAGTAATAAGGGGTTAAAACTTTCTGAACAGGAAAAATTGGTATATATTGTTTACTTATATACAAGGGGGAAAAAAATCGAGATAAGCCGATATCTGAATTTAATAATTGATAGTGAATACTTTGTTTTTAAATTGAATATTGTTCAAAGTGAATGTGCTTGCCTAGAAAATCTAGTTTGGACTACATATCACTCCTAATCTTCTATAATTATTGTTTTTATTTTTTATTATAATTGTTAGGATTAAGATAATGGTATGGATTGTTAGGACGACAAAAGTAGGTCTGACAGTATATAGTGTATATTGTTATTTTGTTTATCTATGGTTGTAATGTTTAACTTGATTGTGTTATTTAAAAAAAATTGTTTGTTTTTATTTATAGTTCTTTTATTTTTTTTTTAATGCTTGTTTATTTGTTACTATTTACTAGTGCAGTGTTCAAATTTCATATATTCAGTATGCTTGCTACTCAGCCAGACTTACTTTCTGTCATATCTTTGTTGAATTCAAAAAAAAATAAGACAAATTGAATTAGTTTTGGTTTGTAAAATTACAGTTATATTTTTGGTTGTAATAATTTATTAATAATAGAATTGCCATACCATTTATTTATTTTATTTTTCACCATAGAGACATCCTTTTTCTCCCAAGTGGTAGTTCTTTTTTCTCCCTTTTATTTAAAGTTTCTTTTTATTCTTTTTTTTTCCAAGCTTGATACACATAATGTGAATTCTGTCACTATTCATGTAGATCAAATTATATTGTACGGATATAAAAGATATGATTGATATTATTTATACCTACTGTGGTTTGGGTTTGTTGAAATAAGTTATGTTTTTGGTTGATGATTGTGAATGTGTTTAATTGGATGATTTTCATGTTATGTATGTACAATCTTATAACTTTGGAATTTTTATATCATTAAAGTATTTATAATTTTATTTACTATTACAATAGACAACAACATAATTTATTAAACAGATTGGGGTTGTATCTTGACATAAATCATGAATACTGTAATGATCAGTGAAAATTATTATTGATATTGAAACTAGTGGAGGTAGATTTTTTCAATTATTCTGACGAAATGATAATTTAAGGAACATAAACTATCAAACTATTTACAATTATTTTCTTTTATACATATATATTTTTTTACTACAAAATTGTCAAAAACTGAAAATTATTTCTTTTTTATATGTTGTACAACCATAATAAAAAATGATTTTACTTTAGAAATGGTATTATTATTTAATATTCTTATATAAATAAAAAAGAAAGAAATATAGCAGTATTAAAACTAGAAATAAGTTCATGCTTCACTAAAAGTAGAAGCTGTAGCCTACTACAGTAATCATAGCATTTTCATAGGTTGTATAGTTTATTAGAAACAAATCATTCAGAGTCTGTAAGTAGTAATTAATCTGTTCAGTTGAATAAAAGAAAATCATATATTATTCGTAAAAACAATAAATTACTGATTGTGAATTGTGGTAAACTTTTTATATAAAACAATAAAACAATACATAAAAGAGTCAAGCGTGTACTAAAACAACACGACTTACGAGTCCATAGGCATATAGAAACATATTTGTTTATAAAGTCGAAATCTTTTAAGCGGCAGTTTAAATTGTACAAAAAGGTATACATTTTTCATTGTATGGTTAAACTAAGTTGTATTCGTCATACAAAAAACCATAATATATGATTTTGCACTACAATTTAATTTCAAATCTAAATATTTGTTTTTAAATTTTTGTATGTCAGGCATATTCAAGTTAGAGGTGGGGGGGGACATGATATCATGATGTCTGACCTTGTATTCGTGAAACCAAATACATTACAAAAACATTCATAAGATTTTTAGTAAACATACATAATGCTGGTATAACAATGCTCAGACAAAAAGCAATACAAAAAGTATACATCTAGGATGAGCTTTCAGAGTTATAACTATGTATTTCTGATGGTTCTTATATATTAATACCTATTTGTTTTCGCCATTCCGACTACTGATTAATAATTAGATATATTAATAAGACTTACCGTCACAATAGTCTATATTTGTATGTAGTTATATCACTTATAACTACATATAGTATTATCACTGTAGTATTGATATAACTACATACAAATATAGACTATTGTGACGGTAAGTCTTATTATTATATCTAATATTAATACCATCAATTCTCAACATTTCCCTGGGAGTTATTTAGTGATTTAGAGTACTTTTCATCCTATCAAAAGCAATATTTCATGATAGTATTCAGGGTTGATCAAGTGCTGCATTTATAGCAAGAAGTTCGACAGCAGTCCTATGTGCAGAACTGCAAGATTGAATTAATCAAACCTGATGTATGATCATAGAAGGCTGCTCTAGCACTTTCCATGCTTTCTACAGCAGATCTCTCAGTAAAAAAACAACAGATAAAATCAAAATTTGGTGATATATTCCAAAGATTGATTTGAGTATACTTTTGCTCACTCTTTAACTTGTCTAAATTTGTTTCAAATTAACTCATAATTGATCCTTAGAATTTCATTCATAAATTACAATTAATTAATATAGTAATGTATTATAATAATTTCATACAATCGTACATTTCTTTTGAGATAAGGTTCTAACAAATTCAATGCAAAATTTGAATCTCTCCTTTCATATTTATGGGATCTTATATGTTTTCTAAATCATATCTTAAGTTTGTTCTCTGTTTAGTATAACACAATCTTCTTGATATTTATTAAGATATAATAAATTTAAATTTATTTATAAAATATAGCTTTTAGACCACATTTTTATTTTTTATGGATTGATTTTGAAAAACCTACTGAAGCGACATAATTCACCACTTTATCTAAATTTTTGAATGGTTGGTCCAGGAAACCGATCGTTTAAGAAACGACGCAGTGAGATCAAAAAATATATTTCTTTATGGAATACTATACTTAAACAATAAATATAGAAAAACAATATATATGAGAATGATAGATAGATCCTTGATACATAAGAGTTTGATTATACCCTAGTATAACAGGTGTTTATAAAACAATAGGAATACTGCTAGAACTATAGTACTACAAGTTTATCTGTATAACGTAACCAATAAATAAGTACTATAACACACTTATTCTATACTCAATTACTTCTTCACTCCGTCTAAGATATATGGGTAGAGGTCGTGCGTTTCTTCGTGAAGCCTGGGTGTGAGGGGCTGTAGTGGCAAGTGGGGAGCCGAGCGCGGGAGGGGAAGTTGCCGTCCCGTTCAGCTACTAGTCTGATTAAAGGCATTTCTCGGTATTTGTTCTCTCGAGTTGTACGATTATAACAATGTAGGTTAATAAAGGGTTCCATAACAGAAATGAATATTAACACTTTCGTCCATGATAGTATTGAATAAAATTAATAGTTTACTATTATTATACTTATTATTATTGTATTTGCGAAATATATAAAACATATCAAAACAGTCACTTCCGGCGCACAAGTCACTGTCCATTCATTCACACATAAATCATAGAACGAAACTATGGCCTAAACATACCTATCACTAAAAACATTGTATTTACACAACACTGTATACGGTACTTAAAAAAAAATTCTAAACTACAATATTTTGCAACAAATTCACTAAAGGAGCAAGCATAATGTTTTTAGAAACGAGATGATACTCGGACGTGGTGATAGTGCAGACTGACGTTAATTTACCCCCACCCATGAATAACCGGTTATAAACAACTTTCAGGCTTCACGAAGAAACGCACAAGCTCTACTATTGGTAACTTCATTTTCTCTTGAATTTAAAGAAGAAAAAACTCTCAGTCATCATCATCGCCTTAAAAAAAAGAAGAAGAAAAGAACGTAAAATAAAGACCTCCTAGCTATTATTTTAGCATCCGGATCAAGAGAGACCCAATAGGAAATATGAAAGAGTACAGATGAAAGATCTAACCTAAGACTACATGAAGAAAGGAGGTGTAGATCCACCTAGGCTCTTTGCCCGTACTCACTATGAGCCTCCAAGAGTTTTTGGTAACTTCAATCAAAAATGTTAATAATTAGTAATTATTTAAAAAAAAAAAAAAAAAAAAAAACCTACTCTATTTTGTTGACTAGTTTAAATTCCATTTATAAATTCTTATCTTTTTAAATATGATTAGCCAAAATTACATGACAATACCTTCTTAATTTGTTTTTTAAAATACTTATTTTTCTCTAAATATAGCTCCAATTCTTAAAATAACTATTATTAAAAGGTATATAAAATTAAAAGAAATCACTTTGAATACCTGGCAGTCTCATATTGACGGATGGTTAATAATGTATCTTCGATTGTCTTATTACAAAGTGTATTTACAGAAGAGACAAAAAAATTAAGGGCGTTTAAAAGAGTTTCACCATTTTTTGTAAGATTACGTTGTGTTTCAGAGTTGTAAAGAAACTCTTCTTGCAGTTCGGGAGATTTCTGTGCTAAGTCTGAAAATGCTTCTCCTAACGCGTGCTATAAACAAAAATTCATTTGAAATTAAATTAAGTCACAATGTTAAATTTTATATTTAACCTAACTATAATTTCACAAATATCTAAAAAAATAAATGTTTAAGTTTTTAATTTTCAAGTAAATAGTGTACAAACTTGTTTAAATACATACTCTCGCCGTCACATGCCCACATTTCTACATGTTTTATAATATGATTTAAAATTTAATCTAGTGTACAGTATAGGAAACTAAAATTTTATCAAATATATAGTAAATAATACATTCAATTGAATAACAAAACTGCCCTTACATGGATAATAGAATGTAAACAGAGATATGTAGTTGGGTTAACCTAACTTACTGGTTATTTATCACAACCTAAGCAATCTTTTATTGTGATCTCTCAAAATTAACTATTATTTAAGAAGGTATGAATATCAATGTTTTATCACTGTTCGAGAGTTTTAAAAGAAATTTGATTGACCTAACATTATAACAGGAATAATAATCGTTCTAATTTGTAACAAACAATTATTTGTAACTGATATTAAAATTAGTTAGTTTTGTCGGGATTGAAAATAAGATCTAATTTTTCACTTTAAAAATAAGTTAAATATTTTAAGAAACATTAAAATCAACCACATTAATGTACTGAAGAAGCTACAATACAATATAATCTCATTAAAAACATGATGTCAATTTATACTTGAAAATATCATAATTATACAACAAAGTCACTCGGAAAAAAACATTCACTTCTACTTATATTAAGGAAAATATATTTTTTTACATAACAAAAAAAATCTTAAATATGCAGATTAATTAAACATCATGAGAATTAATTCAGACCTTTTTTTGGTACATTTCTAAATATGATTTAAAATGAGCTATAAAAATCAAAAAAACTCTCATATAAATATATTTATAATTTCCTTTTAAAAACAGAATAAGTAAAGTGTGAACATTAAAAAAAAATTAATTAATATTAAAATATGAGGTTTGTTCAAAAGGAACGGGGATTTTTGAATTTTGTGGGTTGTATTAGTCATATTTTCACGATTTAGTTGTTGTGTTGGTAAACATGTCTGAAAATTATTTGTACGTTGCTAAAAGGGTTACATGTGTTTTGATACGATAGGCTATTATTATTCATTTCTTAAAAAAATGGATCAGAGAATTTGCATTAAATTTTGCTATAACAATAGAATAATCTACAGCAATATGTTAGAAATGTTAAATATTGCTTTTGGCGAGTCTTCTATAAGTAAAACAAGGGTTTACGAGTGATATAAGCGTTTCCAAGAAGCTGAGAAGGAATTGAAGATGACGAGCTCAATGGACGCCACAGCACATCAACAACTCTTAAAAACGTGGTAAAGTGAATGAATGATTTTGAGCGATCGCCGAATCACAATCAGAGAAGTCGCTGAAGATGTTGGCATATCAATTGGCACATGCTATGAAATTTTGTAAGATTTTTTTGGGGTATGAAATATGTAGCATCAAAATTTGTTCCAAAATTATTGATTTTCGAACAAAAACAGCGGCGAATAACAGTTGCTCAGGAGTCGCTAAATGAAGTCAGCAACGAAGCAAACTACTGAAACGTCTCATAACATGGGTTTGCAGATATGATGTCGAAACTAAGGCTCAATCATTTCAGTGGAGGCATTCTGGATCGAAAGACCCAAAAAAGCTCGACAAGTGTAGTCGAATGTGAAATTTATGCTCACTGTGTTCTTTGATTTTAATGGTATAGTGCACCATAAGTTCTTGGCACAAGTTCAAACGATCAATAAGAAGTACTACCTACAAGTTCAATGCTGCTTGAATGAAACAAATCCGAAAAAATCCCCAGATTTGTAGCGAAACAATTCATAACTTCTGCACCACGATAATGCACCTGCTCAAACTTTATTGCTTGTTCATGATTTTTTTGCCAAAAACAACACTGTAATGATGCTCCAGTCTCAAAACTTGCCAAATGTGGCCATGTGTGACTTTTTTCTGTTTCCAAAAATAAAGATAACCTTAAAGGGCCGTAGTTTTGCAAGTATAGATGAGATTAAAAACGCCGCTGAGAGAGCTATATACGCTATCCCAAGGATCAAGTTCCAGAAGTGTTTTGGAGAATGGAAGAAGCGCTGGTATACATAAGTATATAACATCTAATGGGGACTATTTCAAAAGGGATAAAATTTATGTAGACGAATAAATAAAATTCATTCTAAAAAATAAAAATTCCCATTCCTTTTTGAATGCACCTTGTATATGAAATAAGCTTAACAGCCTAATTGACTTATTGATTTACAACTAGGAATATATTCATAGTTGTCAAGGTGGGTGGGCTCATACATGCAACTACGAAATAATTTGTAAACATGCAAAGTATTTTAAAAATAACAGTAAACAGTAATAACAGTATAATTTATAATAGTAAACATTTAAAATCGCCCAATTAAACATATTCACTATCATCAAACTAAAACATAACCAATCTAAAATATCATTCATATTTTCTATCTTCACAATATATAATTTTTACAACATAAAGAGTAATAGAATTCACATGATATGTCATAAGTTATAAAAACAGAGAAAAATAAAGAATAACTATCACATGGGAGAAAAAGAAGTCTCTAAAAAAAATGTTTGTAACTTTCTATTCAAAACATCCAAAGAGGCAGCATCATTGTTATAGATCCATCGATCCAGGAAGATTAAGTGTTTTAAATCATTATTTCTGTGATATTATCTCTCCATGGAATTGATTTAACATTATAATTTCTCCTTTCATCCAAATTATAGCCCGCAAAATTATCCAACGAAAATTACAACTCTCTCAAAATTAATTAAAGACCATAATAACAAACTCAAAACTGAACGAAAGAACTTTTATTAACACTACTGTGGCCCAGCCAAGGAGCACACCAAATAAAAACCATAATAAGTATAAATTTGGATGTAATGGGAAGGGATTCTAAATAATAAAATATGAATCCGCACTTGCGATTTTGTTGAGCAGTGCAAGATAGAAGGGGGGGAGAGACGATGAGTGGAGAGCTTGAACCAGCGAGCCGAGCAAGAGTCTGTTCCAAGAGCCGCGAGAAGGAAGTTGAACGGCAGACCACTACGGGATGAGATCAGTCCATTTTCGGCCACGTGCTATATAATTAATCAGTATGCTTTTCGGCTACTATTAAGGCTTGTATCTAGCCGTTATGTCTTTTTATAAATTATAATTATTGCTGTAATCTTCCAATTCGGCGCTAAAATAAACGAGAACATTTAATTTAACTTGCGTTGTGTGCGTTCATTAGCGTCCTAACCCGACTCCTTGGCCCATCCTGACAAGATTCGGCTAAAGTGTATGCGGTCTCCAGCCAGCCGGAGCTTCCAGCTGGTCAAAAGAAGTGGAGACGGTCACACTACCAATATAAATACTTTTTTTTAAACACAATTCACCGTTAACTTTGTATCATAATCACCCATCACTTATCCACTTCCATCACACGCCTTTCATTAGTTTTTAAGATAACAAATAACCCAATTGTTTAGATTAAGTGTCATAGTTTTATAGTAGTTTTAATTTAAGTTGTGGACCCAAAAGTGTTATAAAAATAACCGAGGCAAACTATCGATAAACTTATAATACTAATTTTGCCACAATAGGCACTATTTTAACATTCACAAATGACAGTACTTTTAAAACTACAAACTGCCACATCGTACCAGTTACGACTGATATGCAGGTTATAATACAATTTACCGGCGATTTTGGGTTATTTGGCCTTTCCAAAATATTTACCGAACTACTGAACTTCTGAAGAATGAGATTAAGAATAGGCTACTCATTTTGTAATTATTGAATAATTCTACAATAATTATAAATATTCTTGTTAAAACATACACACATTGTATGGTATAATTTTATACTAATTAAGAAAAATCCTAAAGTACTGTACTACTTGAAAATTAAAAAAACTACTAATAAATAATTGTAAGTTTTTAGAAATTTAAAATAGAACTTTTGTTAAATAAATCGTAGGTTAAATTTAAAAAAAAATTAAAATCCTTAAATAAATTTATTTCAAGGTTACGGTCAATATTATCCATTTTACTCTAAATTTAAACAATTTATTGGAAATAAATCAATTAAAATGTAAACATTTTCTTCGTTTTAATTTTAAATGTTTTTGTTGCTCATACTTCTATAAAATTCAAACCTTATTATATATTTCTTTTTTCCACTACAAAGAAAGTGAAAAACTAACCTTAAATAGTTTATAAATAAACAGAAAGTTGTTACCTGGGTTTGAACTACATGATAGAAGTGACTAGCTAGAGCACGTGATAATCTAAGGATATTGGAATACTTGCGCTGTGTATCTCTTAGCTGTTCAATCTGTGATTCTAGTTCTGGAATGAAACAAAACAAATAACAGTTGATAATTAACAAAGACAAAATAGTTCTGTACATACAACTTCCACATCCGTGTAAACAAAACACATGTTTAAAAATTATTAACATTTCTGTATATAATTTAATGTTACAACAGTCGGTACATGATGGAATTCCATGATAATGGAAATAATGAGATGATTTATTAGACGCAGGACATAATTTTTATTCCAAGTTAAACGTTAAACTTCTGCATATGGAACAAAAAAGAAGGAAACTCAATAGCCTGGAATGTTTAGAAATCAATAGATCAATTTTAAAAAACCATACTTCCAACTTAAATGAACAAATACATCTTAACTCATCACCACTATTGAGAACTATTATGTAACCTTTGTTTTCTAAAACACCCCCACTTCCATCCCACAGGTTAGATCATTGACCTTTCTTTTGTTTCACATTTTTAGTTTAGACTT
Organism: Aphrophora alni; assembly: GCA_963513935.1. NCBI lineage: Eukaryota > Metazoa > Arthropoda > Insecta > Hemiptera > Aphrophoridae > Aphrophora > Aphrophora alni. The sequence goes on along the minus strand of OY740769.1, from coordinate 145,567,901 downwards.
GTTTTGTTTTCAATTTTAGTTGCTTGAATATGCCTAACCGCGAAACATATGTCGCAATTAAAGCTGTTTTGTGGAATTAAATAATCATCTCATTATTTCCATTTCTGTATATTGTTATATTAGATCAACAAATACTTGTGTTTTTGTTCCATTTCTTAACTATTTAAAAAAATGTTGTAGCGATAAACAAGTAAAATTATAGAATGTTTTGACAAAAGTTAAAAATAGTATAATCACATATTTTTACTTTATCGTGTATTCATGATATATAATGAATGAATGAATTTATTTACAACATACATAATTACATGACAACACCACTAACATGATACACAACTATACATACAAGCAAAATCAAATTATTTCTTTATAATAACAAAATTTCAACTTATACACTATAAAACATTGATACACAACCATACAAATAATCCAAAAATAAAATAAAATTTTTCAACTTAAATACAAAGTACAATGATTTTTACAAACAATAAGCTATGTATATTCTTAAATCATTTACTATACATCAATAATAAATACTTGTTTTATACTTATTATAAAATAATAAATAGAAAGTATGTGATGGTAAACCAAATTGACTTAAAAATTTTGCAGATATCTTTTTTCGATCTCTGATTACAACAAAATCATGTTTACAGAGATCTCAATCAGCCAACCTATGCACATAGCTGAAGCTTAAACACTTGGGGGAGATTAAGCTAATATTTTGTATATGAGCATACTTTGGTCATACTTCCAACATTTTGTCAATTGTTCAGTAAAACCCTACTAACGAGGTTTTGTGGGTATACAAGTGAAGATTGACAATGCCAAGAGGCTTCATCCAGATTTTGGCCAAATATAAAGAATTAGGTTACCAAAGAATTAGGTAAGAAATTCAAAACACATTTTTTTGCAAAATTTAACTAACTTTCATTTAATAAAACTATCGGTCCAAATTTAAAAAAGGAAATATGAATGAAAAAAGAATTTTAATACTGTATAAAATGATATGCTGTTGACTCCCTTACTATTTAAATTTTTAGAATTTGATTTCATCACTATTCTTGGATTGATGTGCCCAGTTTTCGAAATAAGAAATAAAATAGTCCACTTAAAAATTAAATTAAAGGGCTCATGCGATTTTTGAAAAATGAAGTAAAATATGAGAAAACAAAAGTTTAGTTTTTGGTGGGCCACCTGGTATACTAAGCGTAGCAGGCCACCCATAGTAGTCTATAGTAATTAGCAACACCTGGACACTTCTGTATTCCAGACGGATGAGTCATACTTCATGTAAAGGTACTTTTATCGTTACTTCTGCATTCCAGATATAACAGACTGGGGTCAATAACCTCGATGGAATGTCCTGGGGTCACTGACTAGGATGGAATGTCCTGTGGTCATTGATTGACCGCGATGGGATATGCTGTGATCATTGACAAGGGATGGAATGTCCTGGGAACATCGTCCTGTATAGAATGTTGTTTATCGCGCCTTCTAGAGAAATGATTGCAAAACTACTGGGTTTTTCTATCATGACAGAATTATACTGATGTTTATTTATATCGACAAACGAGATCCGTATTAGAAGGTCGCATATATACTGGATTTATAGGAATATGTGTTTGGTAATGTTATGAATGGCGATTTGGTGGTCTCAGCAGCTTCAAATATATTACTCCTCTAGTATTCATTGAATCCTGATAAAAAAGATATTTTAACCTTCATTTAACAAGTTTGAACATAACAATTTATCAATTTCACCGTCATTAGGAAAATAATGCCAAAATTACGGTTTTCTCAGAAGCTGTTATGATTTTTATTAAATTTAAACCAAAATAATCATTTTTGGTATATTTTGGACAAATCACCAGATTAGAAGATATTCGCTATTAGGAAATAACGGCAAAATTATGATTTTTCAAAAACATTTCCAATGATTTTTATTAAATATTCCAGAATCTAAGATTATGGCGTTAATTGATCACCTAAATCGCTGTCTTTAATTTTATTTTTACTAAAACAATTCTTGATAATATTAAAAAACAAACAGAAATTGCGCTTTAATTTTTATTTTTAAAATAGCTATCCAACACTTAAATGCAATATGATGATGTTTTTTAATAGATATGCTAAGCATAAATAAAAATTAATAAAGCTTAAACCTTATATTATTTATGTTTCTGAAAATTGAAACATTGGGCTGGTATAAGTATCAGGATGGCACATATCATCTTGCTTTTTAAATAATTTTTCTACCCATAAACAGAAGTTTGTGTTATTTACAGTTCCAACACATAAAATATTCTCCTGGGGAAAGTCATTTTTTGATGAAGCATAGAGTTACAGTCTTTCGGTATTGTTAAGTCGATATAAATCCCCAGTTAATATTATCCTGTAATAACTAGCGTAGTCATTGTCCACTTATATATTTCAATAATTTTTTTCCTTCTAATTCAATTTTAGTATATTTTAGACAAACCACCGCAAGAATTTTCCATTTTTTCAATAACTTAAAATTTGGAGATATCTGCTATAAGGAATAACACAAAAAAGGTATTTTGATAGTTTAAAAACAGGAAGAACTCACCTGGTTGAATAACCGAAAGAATACTTATTTTATGAACAAAGACCAGAGCACTGTGGTGACAATATATACAGGTACACTTTCAAAAGTCCCTTACCACACTTGGGAATAAACAAAATAACAAAAAACAAACTTTTTGTCAAAAGTAAAATGTTTATTCCTATTAGACCCTTATAGCAATTACAACAACAAAGTTGTAATCTTCAGAGTGAATCTTAACAAAGACTAAATTAGTGACCAGTTTCCCTACCCCACTCCTCTGATGCATTGACCTATCAACAATAGGGTTGACAGTTCAAACACCTGTACTGTTACCTGGAGCGGGGAAGGCCCAATCCTCTAACCTACAAAGATGTTTTAATGTTTACAATATATTCATCCCAAAACTAATTATGTTAACATATTAACTAGAATATTAATAGTAGATACAAATTTTGTAATGATACATGAATAAAAACTATGCTAATCTATTCTCTTAACATATTAAACAAGAATACGAATAATACAAGCTACGTTACAAATTCTATTAACAAATTAAACCAGAATATTAAAAATATATACAAATATTTACTTTTACAAGAATGATAAAAACTATGCTGAAAATTCTATAACTTAACATTTTACTTTTGACAAAAAGTTTGTTTTTTGTTATTTTGTTTATTCCCAAGTGTGGTAAGGGACTTTTGAAAGTGTAACCTGTACTCATTTATGGTTTAGAATATTACTTTTATGTTGTGAGATTCTATTTTGGTGTTTAAAGCAGTTAGTGTGATCAAGAGTGAATACAAAAGTAGTGCTTAGTAATAAAATGTCATTAAAATTACTATTCCTTGAACTAGCCTTTTATAATAATCATTAAGGTGTGCCGGTATTTCCTCTTACACAATCTTGTTCACCTTCAACACTTTCATAGATATGATTATAATTTGAATCTCTGTGTATACTAACCATACTTAAGATATTGTTTTTAACTACAATTATCACATATCATGTTCAATATTTACATATTTTTAATGAATAAAAAACAAGTATGCACACTATAAACAAATCAAAAAATTGTGTAGATCTCAGCTAGGCTCTTTCGGTATTGTCAACTTTTACTCACTACAAATTTAAACTGTATCTGTTTTTAAAGAAATAGAAACGAGTATGCGTAAATTTTTTTTAATGGGAAAAAAAAAACATGTAATGTATGCTATAAACAAAACCAGGAAAATGCTATAGAACCAGCAGGGCTGGGCTCCTTCGGGATTGTTAACTTTATACTCACTACAAATTTAAACTGTATCTGTTTTTAAAGAAATAGAAAGGAGTATATGTACATTTTTTATACGAAGTAAAACATTTAATGTACAGGTCGTGCAGTGAGTGGTGAAGCTTGAAGGGAGAGGATTGAAGTGAAGAGTGGAAAGTCGGTTGGCAACATGGAATCAGGTCTTTTGAATCTCTACTATTCTAGTTTAAAAACATAGGATTCACATTCCTTTTAAATATTCCACATGGGCTCCAAACTGGTCATATCACAATCACTGTCTTCTTCATTGTCATTGTCATTATCTTTGCTCCAATCATTATCGCTGCTGAATTTGTTAAAAATAATAATTCCTCTGTCCGATATTTCATCAATAACAGGCTTGTTTAAAAGTAAATTGGTGTCTTCATGGACATGTTTAATCTTGACTACTCCTACTTTGTTATTAAACTAACTTTTTCTTTGACTAAATCAATACAATTATTTAAAATGAACGTTGTATCCTTAAGCGCTACATATTTTTGTATTATGGACCAGATCACTTCAATAGGATTTAAATCAAGGTGATAAGGTGAAAGACAGAGAGCAGTGTGGCCATGTTCAGTTAATATGTTTCATACTGTGTGTGCATACTTGTTTTATATTTATTAAAATTAAGTAAAAATTGGAAATGTTTTATATAATAATTGTAGTTTTAAAAAATATCTTAAGTATGGTTAGTATACACAGAGATTCAAATTACAATCATATCTTTGAAAGTGTTGAAGGTGATCAAGATTGTGTAAGAGGAAATACCGGCACACCTTAATGATTATTATAAAAGCCTAATTCAAGGAATAGTAATTTTAATAAAATTTCATTACTAAGCACTTCTTTTGTATTCACTCTTGATCACACTAATTGCTTTAAACACCATAATAGAATCTCACAGCATAAAAGTAATATTCCAAGTAAGCGTTCTTTCGGTTTTCAACCAGGTGAGTTCTTCCTGATTTTTTTAAACTATCAAAATACCTTTTTTTTGTTATAGCAGATATCTCCAAATTTTAAGTTATCAAAAAAACCGAAAATTCTTGTGTTGATTTGTCTAAAATATACTAAAATTTAATTAGAAGGGGGGAAAAAGTATTGAAATATATAATTGGACAATGACTACGCTAATTATTACAGCATAATTTTAACTGGGGATTTATATCGACTTAACAACACCGAAAGACTGTAACTGGATCTACCACAGGAGAACTGTCAGCTGTCGGATGAATCTACTCTAATACGCTGGGCTAAGGAGAGGGGAGTCAGAATGAAAAATGTCCTATGTTGAAGAATATAAAGTATTATTCAAGATAAAGTGATATCTGCACCTTTTAAAATAAAAACCCAAAAGACTCTTGATGATTGGAATAAATTGTAAAGTTTTTTACACATATATATTTTAATTTGAAATTTCTTTTTAAAATTAAACCACAATACTGTATTTGAAAGTGCATGCAAGAAGATATCTTATACTTCACATTAATGTAATTAAATAAAATAAAGTATGCGTGAAAAATTGACTTGATATTTTTGCCAAAGCTCAAAATCTATTTAGGACTATTTTAAATGGTACCCTCAGTAATCCATAACTCTTGATAATTAGACTTCCATATCTGTCGAACTATCAAGATTTATACTGTACATTTACGTCATGCATTTAATGTTAAACATAATTTCAACTCAACATGGGGAGTCAAGAAAAAAATATTTTCTTCATATCAAAACAGTATATTATAATTACCTGTATCTACTGTTCTTGATGTCTTTCCTAATTTCTCAAACATCAATTGCTTTGTACATTTATAGGTTGAAATACTCCAATTTTTTATCGTCTCTATTTTTGATTGAGGGACTTTTACGAGCTGAGAATCACCATTTTGATTCGGACTGGAAGGTGTAGTTACATTTGTTGAAGGTGCTTAAAAAAAGGAATTAAGATTGCTATTATGATCAAAACTAAAAATAATTTTTTTTTTTTAAAACATGAATTAATAACAACCTTTAGTGAAACCAATAATTTAAATAAAATAGGAAATATCCGTGATTTTTATTATTACTAAAATTACTTACAATCCAATATGAGACTTGTGTAACGCTGTAAGTTGAAGTTTTACACCATGCTTGTTAATGAGTTAATAGTTATCATAATATTTAACAAGTATACTAATAAAATCTCACGTGAAAACTAAACAGTTATACAAATTCTGATGGTTTAAAAAGGCTTGTAGAGATTTGTATCTTTACTTATCAAGTAAGTCACACGAGACGGTGTGCGTATAAATTTATCTTAAAATCAGCGACTTGGATACTACAGCTCAAAATGAGTTTTGAAAAAAGATCACTAACTCCTTTAGACTTGTGATCTTGAATTCCACTTATTTTGTATATAATAATACAACAATGTCCCCGTTCCATCTGTATGTACTTTATTCATTACAGAATGATTAAAGAATGTTGATATTTGGTTTTTACATAGCCCCTTTTCCCAAATGTTTACATCAAAAGTAAAAAGAACAGTTATTCCAAATTAAAAGTTTTTAAATTTAAAATATAGATGAGGAGAAATTGATTTTGGTATATTAATTTCATTTCATTTTGTACATCGAGTGTCAGAGTGTAACAAATATTTCAAATCTTTTTAATACATAAGAAGTACAATTAACAAATTTATTCATATTTTATCATAAAATTTTAATATTACATCTACTAAGATTCTTCATATCTGTTGTTGCTTGACACCTTAAGAGTAGATCCCATCTGCAGAAACAAATCTCTATATATGAGTATAAGGATTTGCTTATGGAGATGTAATCTACCTGAAATGCTTCAACGTGATGAACCTAGAATAGGCAGATACCACAATGTATACACATTTTAACTTAAATATTAATATCATTAGTCAAAATCTTGGGAGTTAATTAAAATTCATTACAAAATATTGAGTATTAGATCATTAAATTATAAATATTAAAATTTCATAAATTGAAAAAGAACTTTTTTATTTGATCATTTGTGCCCTTTCAATTTATATACGGACAAGGTCTAACTAAATAGAATCTGATATAATTTTTAAAATTATAAAATAGGAGTTTGTTATTTAATTGAAATACATATTTTAGTCATACCTCACCTTCAACATTAGAGGTTTAGAAGACAACTTTTCTTCTTTTTTTTTAATTAACTTTTTTAAAAGTCAAATCAGAATTCTCACACTAACTGTTCGATTATTACTGCTATGTCATTGTAATGAAATTAGGTCAGTAGAAATAAAATATTTGTTTACTTAGAATTAATACTTACAGTTTGTATTTGTTAAAGGTAATGATGTTGGATGTGAGTATCCTCGTTGAGGAGTAGGTGCAGCTGTACCAGAATGCACAGCATTACAGCTGTCATTCATCACAGGTGCATCACGTAACATGTCATGCAGATTGTGCTCGACATTAGGGCTATTATGTGACTGTGCAATTGATTGAGACATTTTCTTAAGTCACAGAATGCTGAAAATAAGCAAAATTAAAGTGATGTTATAAAAGGATATTTCAATTCATTTTCAATTTATTTTTTAACCTAATGTCAACAAACCCATTTTACAGACAGAGTCAAGATTGACAATATTTATGTTACTACATAAGAATTTTATTCTAAATCAAAATCCTAAATGATTTCTGTATTGCTTTTGAATGGGTTTAATTATTATAAATACCTTTATGTTCTATGGACAGTCCTATTTTCTAATTACTTTTATTTGGAAGGTGGCAATCATTACAGACATTGTCAGGCCATTTTGTCCGTGCTCATTTAAAAATATTGTAAATATCACATGCTTGTATTAGTATATGTGCAATATTCATGTTATTTATAAATGAATATACATTACATACAAGAAGAAAATGGATCAACAATACATGAAATAATAAGTGAAACAATAGCCACCTGTTACATTAAACAAGATGCAAAATGGGATCATTATACGTGGAGGTATTTATTTACAAAATGGCTGTACAGTCAACAAAAAAATTACAAAATAAAATATACAAAAATAATGGTAGCCTAAACCTATTATTAATCACAACAATAAGCTACAAATTTAATTTATACAATATACTTTATTAATACACAAAACAACAGCCGGGCAGGAATATCCTACCAGCTGTGATTGAGAAATCCTACAAGAAACAAAGCACTCCTATACTACAATAACAATTAATTATCTTAGATTGTTTTAAGAGGCTTTAATTTTAATTTGTAAGAAATAAAAATAACACCAACTTGGTATCAGAGTTTTTTAATCCTTATTAAGCCTGTGGAAACTAAATTCAAATCATTTCACTTTATATTATTTATATCCATGCATATATTTTGATAACAAGCATATTATTATATTTGTATCTATTGTATATAGTTATATTAAAAATATCTATACAATATTAACTCCCACAAAGTCCATCAGTAAAATTCGATTTGGTAAAAACTAACAACAAATGTAGTAAACCCTGTGCAAAGTACCATAGATTGCCGTGTTTTCAAGATCTCATCAGAATTATACTAGAATGCAACTTAATATGTTCTATAAAGATTAACTGGTGTTTACAACGCCAAGAATCTTTTCTGTGTTACCTATTAAATAAAGCCTTCACCCAATGCAGTAAAGAGACAATCCTTCTCCATTCTTCTTGTTTAGGATAAAGGGCAGCATTGGATTTTATTTTCACTAAAATATTGATGTGTGGTAATGGTTTCAATAAAATACTTGATTTCTAAATTTTTATAAAATGTGCTTGAAAGTTAGGTGTTGTCGCCCATAAACGGAATTAAACTAAATTGTCTGATAAAAGGCCTTTAAGGAATACAATGATAATTGTTCTACTATTTGATACCCGAGAGGAGTTATAGTTTATCTAAACTTGTTTCAAATTTGTCCAACTTGAATATGCTGTGGCCCGTTGGACAAAAAATATACTCAATCAATTTAATGAACATTACATAGACACTCAATGTATAATCCTATCCACCAATAAATGGTTTAAAACAAACCCTTACCAACTTTGACAAAATCAGTTCAACGGTTTGTAAGAATTCTGATAGTTTGTCAAAAAAGGTGTTTACGACTAAAGAGATTCCTGTGCACCCAGTCGAGCTTCTACACCTGTTTTGGGTAGCCCTTTACTGTGTTTATTTACAGTTCCTGTTATGTAGGGAATAGTTCCTGTTTTCTCTGCCAATAGTGTTTGGAATAGAAAGATTTTGGTGTAAAAGTTGTCTGTGAAGACATTGTACATTTTGTTCGGGAGCCCAGATTTTTGTAATAAATCAATTACTACCTTTTAAGTAAATGGTCCTGGAGCAGTTGCCAAGTAATCTGATCCAGAGTACAAGGAAGTATGTATTACATACATACTTTGTGAATCAACAACCTCAAACTTTTTTATCTCGTACCAGAGCATGTTTTTTGTTAGGAATATATACAATAAAGGAGCACCTGTTCCTCATCCCAATCATGCTTTCGTCAATACTGAGATGTTGATTTGGCACAAAGTAACTCTTGAAAGGTAATTAACAGCATCTAGTAAGGGTCTGACCTTTACACATGGGTCATTACCAGGCTGTCCTCTGAGGATTGGTGTTCGCGATGAAAGGTGAAGTATGGTATGAATAGCTTCAAATCTCTTTAGAAACATGGTTTGACCAAACCAAGGTATATGAGGTAAGGGGTCAAGTGTCCAGTAGTCTCCAATGCAATTTCTACGTGTAATTGCCATCTGAATCATGATTGCCAAGAACTTTTGTATGAATGTCTTCTGTTGTGACGTTAGACCAACTTTGGAGTCTTGATTTTTCCTTAAGTTGTCCAGAGTTTCTTTTTGCACTGATTTGAGCCTTAGCATATTGGTTGGTTTCTCTAGCAATAAGTGTAATTATGCCATTAGTAAAAAAATAATTTCAGATAATTAATCGGATTATTTGATGTTGGGCAGTTTTTGGGTCCTATGTTTCGAACTGTAAACTTTGAACTGATATCAATTAAGGCTTCAGGAGGGTAAACTCTTATCCAGACTTTCTGATCAGGTGTAGTTAGTGTAAAATGTCTTGGCTGGGTTGGTGACAATGAGGAGGTTGTCAAAGGGTTGTTGCTAACTACTGTAGCAGACATTGGCCTAGTTAATTGTAGAGTTTTCTGCTCTTGAGTCATCAAAGTCAAATGAATTTTGTGGGAAAATAATAATAATCACTACCTGGTGAATAATCTAATAACTCTCCTCATCCTCATCAGAAAGAGGCAATGGATCACCATGATAAGATATGTCACTATCAGAGTCATATTCTACTGTCTACTGGTCCCTCTAATAACAAGTCTCTGATATCACTTGACCAATCTAAATACTCTCCATCCATTGCAAAACAAAGCAAAAATATACTGTTCTATATGTAAAATATACATAAAGTATAATTATTATAGTCTGTATTATTCAACACGGTTAGATAGCCTAACACACTCTTTCTTCTTTGTAAAGTAAACCTTACTAACACTATTTAGCACTAAAAACACTCTTACACAAAACACAAAATCACTGTGCTAAACAATATTACTAATAAAGGTCAAACAGTAGTATTTATAACATAAACAAGTGCTATTTACACGACCGACTGAACTGCCAAGATGGCTAAGTTTTAGCGGACAAAATAATGCCTTTTAGAACCAAAATATAACATGTAAAAAGGAACGGAACGGAACAAAATCAGCTGTCTATCGACAGATTGGTTTGTCTAAAATCCAGTGCCTTTAAAATAATCGTCATAGAATGAAACTATTACTACATAACGTGTATATTTTAAAGTGACGTTTGACCATCGAATATTCAACGGTCACCAGTTGTCAAGAGTGATAGACCATCGAAAATTCAACGGTCACCAGTTGCTAAATGTATGTATAAACTTAGATTTTAAAGTGTAAAATTAAATTAAAATACATATAAATCCTACCTACATATATATACCTACATATTTCGTTAATTAAAAAGACGATTAGTCAAAACTCATATTTTTGTATGTTTAACCTTAAACCAAAGTTAATCAATATGTAAGTACATCTCCTAAACAGGATTGTATTTTTGTGCTTGGTGAATCTTGACCCCTGCTATGACTAAACTGGTGAGTTTGTATTGTAACATATTTCATTAATTTTGAACGATAGACTTCAACGGTCACAAACATCATTATGATCTTGTTCTTCGGGGATCGACCGCGTCAATATTGTCTGCACGTTGAGTACAGCCGACGTTTCGGGCACTTTACAGATGTCCATTCTCAAGGCTTACTTGACATTTGTTAAGCCTTAAGAATGGACATCTGTAAAGTGCCCGAAACGTCGGCTGTACTCAACGTGCAGACAATATTGACGCGGTCGAACCCCGAAGAACAAGATCATAATGATATTTCATTAATTGTCATAGTAGTAATTTCTGTTTAATTTTGTTAACCCTTCAGGTTGACAAAATAATTGTTACATCAAAATATACAGTGTGTAACAATGGTTTACTAACATGCAATAAATAGGTCAAATATAATAACAGAATACAACAAATATAACGTAAAACAAAATAAATATAGGTATGCTAATATTATAAATGATAAAAGAGTTCTTTTACAGACTAATAAATTGGCAGGTGTCTAGAAATTATGTAATCCAAACAAACACCTTAGGTTTACTAAGTTCATTTAATACGTAACTTGAACAAATATTTTAAATCAGTCAATTATTTTATGACATAACCTTTTCATTTATTTATAAAATCTCTAGTAACCTTAATAGTTACAGTGCACTTATTATTATCAACGTTATTTGCACATTTGTTGTTATAAATTAATAGCCTACTCTGATTGTTTGTTACTGGTATATATTTACTTAGTGAGTGCTTTCTTATCAAAAACTGGAGTCCTAGGCCTATTTTACTGATAAAGAATGTACGCTTTAACATGTTCTATGTAAATAATTTTTTTTATTATACATTCCACTGTTAAAACATAGTTTCATCATTATTTTCAAACCTACACAGAATGAAATAAATAAAAACATTTATTATTCTTATTCTTTAGCCCTTTAGGTAAAGTTGGAAAGTTGACATATACTTCATTGATATATTACCATGATTCTATTATATATGGTAATAAAATATACAATAAAATACACAATTACAATAAAGGCAATAAAATCTCAAGATAAAACCTGTCTGAATCAATTTGTATTCTGGTTTTTAAAAAATTCACTTCTACAGTAGATGAACTATCGGAGTGTGAGATTTGGGTTATGTGGAACAAGTTGAATGAAAATTATAGAATATCAGAATTCTTTAATAATATAATATTCTATAATTTATTCATTACTGCATAAATTATACAGTTTATGGAGATATATGGAAATTCGGGAGTTTTGGGAGAACTTACAAAGACATGTTTTACAGTATCAGTATATGAGATACATGGGATTATGGTGTTTTTGGATAAGGGGGAGATGTTTCCATATTCTATGACAGGATATCTATACAATACATAAATTGTGAATGTGGAACTGGCTCAAAGTGTTATTAAATTCAAGGAATATCAGATGACAATTTTACAATCTATACAACAATTTTTAATGTCTGAAACAAGTTAGGTTAGGTTAGGTATAATCCTATTATGTCCATTTATAATTTAAATGTTGTATTTATAAAAGGCTGTGTTTTACAACTTTGCATAGTGTACGAGTTAGAACCTATAAATGATTTTAAGATGTAGTTTCTGTTAAATATCAAGGCAGGGTTTTTTTGTTGATATAGCGTATGAATTTTGTAGTTTGTTTTGGGGGGGGGGTTGCCATACTCTTTCGTTAAGCTAAATATAAATTGAAATAGTTGTGAGTGTTAATTGCATAGAGTTCAGTTACCCTGTCTTGCTTTAATTTTTACTTTCATATTTATTCATTTATAACATTGTTTTACAATTAATATATATGTGGAAAAATCGAGATGTAAAGGAGCTTTTATAATTATGCAAATTATCATCACTAGACCGCTATAGTAAGGAGAACTAAAATGTTCCAAAATGACTAACTACTAATTTATTTAACTATCTACAAAGTTTAGAGCCAAACTCTTGTTTGCACAAAAATTTAATCTGACTGGTAAAGACATAGTAAGGTGATCTTGAGATTAAATAAAAAAATTGGTGAAATCAATTCTAATAAGAACAACTCCAAAAAAGCTTAAAATTTTCTCTCTGATCAGCTTGAATTGCAGTAGTATTAAAGTTTGAGGTTTTGTCTTTTATACTTTACTCTCGATTATTTTTCTTATATTAATTTCATTTGTAAAAAACAATCCTACAGGGGGGGGGTGCAGACTAGTTCCACCTAATATGAGGAAATTGGCATCCCTCGCAGGCCCTAGTCAAACATTCACCTAACACTCGCAACTCTTAAACTATCATACATATAACCATATATACACACAGTTCACCTACATACACAGTTACACTTTCAAACTTTCAAGTAAACTTAGGGTTCTCATCGCAGGGGGTGCACCTGTTGAGAGGGGTTTAGCGTCCCTTGCAGAACCCGAGCTATACAAAGGTAGAACATTTAACACAGCTTCAACAAATATACACATATTTAAAACTAAAAAAACACATACAATACTCATATATTTTTACATTTTGGAGAGGCTGATACTATTCACATATCACAAGGGATAAATATACACTACATTTATGTAAAGTGAGTTTTTGACCGTGCAGAGCCGTTGAGCTTATGTGAGCCTGCTCTGCCAAAGACATTTCTGTTCAGTAGCCAGCCACTTCGGTCATTGATCAGGGAGTTCGCGATGGAGGAGGTGTCGGACCCTCACTTTCCAAACCTGCTAAATTAGAATGAGGGGGCTTTACTTGCAAAATATGCCATAGGTTGTAGTGTCAAAGCTGGTCTCTAAACGGCCCCTTAAACTCTAAACATAACCAATCAATTAATCAATGCATAATTTAAGGAAAATGAAACTTCTGGCCATTCATAAGCGAGAAACTGTTGAGATTGTTCATGCTGCTATTATAAGAAGCCTACATCATTTAATTCTCTGTCAAGCGAAGTCTATACAGATGCATAATTCAAGTGTTGGAAAAATTTTGGTCTGTAGGGCCGACATGACTTGCACTATCACTTGTACAAGGTGCAGACTGTACAGGAACTAAAACCTAACAATCGAAGAATATGACACTTCTGTGAACGATAATTGGAGAAATAAACTTGGATGAAAAGTTTGTTAACAAACTGTAGATGTCGGACAAAGCACATTCCACCTTAATGGATTTGTTAATAAACAAAACTTTCATTATTAGGCTGAGGAAACTACAACAGTGTTTCTTACACTGGAACAAGGTTACCATGTGATGGGCTGAGTCATGGCATAATTGGCCCTTACTTTTTTGAAAATGAAAATAGCCTCAGGACTAATATCATGTAGGCTCTGTACAGTGCCACGCTAGAAACCTTTGTTGCGTGAGACAAATTATTGACAATGGTTTCAAAAAGATGAATCACGTCACACACAGCACAAATAGCTATCCCTGGTGTATGCCAATATTTTGACAACCGAATATTTTTGAGAAACAATAACATAACATGACCTCCAAGATTTCCTAAACTGTCTTCTTGTGGGGTCACCTTAAAGGTGTATCACAGTTGAACGGCTTCTACAGAAGGAATGAAAGGCAATATTCCAGAAACAATAGCAAAAATTACTGTTCAAATGTTACGTCAAATCATACACAATTTCATTAAAAGACTGTAGGAATGTCTGAGGCAAAAAGATGGAATTCATTGGGAAGATGTCATTTTCAAGAAATGAATTTTAAGTACGTATTCTTAAATATGTTTTTATCAATCAAATGAAATAAATAAATTTATTTATTAATTTTTTCTTCATAACAATATTTAATTTTTTTAATTTCGTATTTCCTCGAATTATCCTGTATTATATTCAAATAGGCTCAAGAAATTATTCAGTTTAAAACTAACATGGGGTTAAAAATACAAGTTACTAAATGTACCTAAATTTTTAGTTAACTGATGGCACAAAACAAAACACAATTTTAAATATGTTGGAAAATATTCACTGTAATTTAATTGATTAACCTATTAGATTTTTTTACAATCAGCTGATGAATTAAGATAAAATATTTCTTTAGATACGGTACTTTGGTAAATCTTTATTCTAATTCAATTCGCTGCAGTAATTTTACAGTCAGCTGACGCATTAAAAGATATATGCATTTGTAATTACAATAATTAGTTCAGTATATATTGATTTTAATTTAATTTGCAAAATTATACACTATTTTCAAATTGTGATTTTTTGGTGAAAAAAGTGACTTCCGCATTGAAAACATTATTTATTCTGATAATTATATATTGTACTAAAATTTTACCTTGTATTCAAAAAATCAGATCATACTAATTGTCTGAAGACACTTTTCATGTCACAAAATACATTAATGTTTAGTAGAAAATTAGAAATATAAAAGAACAAAATCAAGTTAGGTTACTGATGCCAACGTTCACTATGTTAGTCAAGTCAGTCAATGTGTGATCACTTGTTGAATCTTACATCACTCGATGAGACTTAGTAGAGGAACTACAGGTCTGGGAAGATAGCTATATATACATATGGCTACCTAATCAATATATATATATATATATATATATATATATATATAAATAGTGACCAGCAGAGACCTATTTCGCATCATTATGAACTCATACAGTGTAATGATATTTAACCTGTCAAAAGACATGAAATGGTCATGTGTCCAATGCCACGCTATTATCGGAACTTCACACCTCCAGAAATTTTCCATGACAAATAATATTTATATTATATTTATAAGAATATTTAATATTAATATTAAAATTAATAATATTTATATTTCGGTATATGTTTTAATAATAAACATCGAGCGATGACACTTGACAAACGTAGTCATAAATATTAATGTAGGCATTTGTTATCAGAGCTGTATTTAAACTAGCAACAGCTGAATTCCCTGGTTTTCAATGTTATTTGACAGTGCAAAATGATTTTGTAATTTGAAAAATGTCTAATCTAAGCTGGATTTTGTACTTTTATATTTCTAATTTCTTACTAAACTAATATATTTTGTGACTTGAAAAATGTCTTCCGGCAACAAATATGATCTGATTGTTTGAATATAAGGTAAATCCTTCATGAGTTCATAATTTTTTAAGTAAAATTATATTACATGTAGCCTACAATCCATAATTACCTTTATTCTTAAGAAGTGAGTTATGTAATAAACTAATAGAAAAAAAATTTTAATCCTGAAAATTAGCAATCAGGTTACAGTAAATAAATACCTATTATACTGTGTGCTTATTCTGAATCCATATTGTCTATAATAAAAATAACATAAGTTAATAGCATATATAACACAAATCAACCTTTAAAACGGTGATAAAATACTCTAGGCAAATACTACATAGAGTAGCACATCACAAGAATTACCGTACTTCATGATGGCGGCTGGCATATGAAAAAATACATGGTAAAATGTCAATTAAAAAATTTGCATTTACATCTTTGGAATTGCTTCTGCCAATTATGTATAATGAATGTAGGGTAATTATGTATTGAAGCTTGCCTTAAAATTTTATTAAGAAAATCGTTTACTATCTAGCTTGTTTTGAAAAAAATAAGATCAAATTAGGTATTGCCAGACATTTTTAAAAAAGCTCAATAAACTATTTTACTACAAATTAATTAATAAAAAAAGTACGAAATCCAGGTTTGGTATTAAGTTTATTACGAATGGAAATCCAGCTCTGGTTATGACATATTACGTTTTATTAAGTCTGGCTAGATGACTAATATGTATTGGCCTATATATATATATATATATTACGCTATAATACACATGTGATATAGTCACCTGGCCAGACCTAATAAAACAAGTGATCATACATCATTAACTTGACTAACATAGTCATAAATATTAACATATGCATTCAAAACCTGAGCTATACTTTTATATTTCTTATTTTTACTGAACTAATGCATATCAGTATTTCAAAAATGTCTGGCGACACCTAATATTATCTCAATTTTTCAAAATAAGGTTCGTTCTAAACTATTTCAACGATTTTCTTAATTAAATTTTAAGGCAAGCTACAATGCATAATTACCAAATGAAGATATCATACACATCTCGCTTTTTGATATTGTAGATTACAAAACAAATTATTATAATAAAATTCTATAGGTAATTATCTTTTCAGAAATACCAAACAATATACAGACTAAAAAATGAAGGATATGTACTTAATCCTTAATTTAATAAGTAGGGCCTACACCATAAGATAAAAACAAGAAAACCATACATACTGTACTAGTTTAATTAAAAATATATTTTTTAAATATAGTGTCTTAAAACGTTGTTTTAACAAACATAGCCTAATAATGTTATTTGTCAGCCTATCCTTTTACACCTTGAAATAAAAATAATTATTATAACAATGAAATTTATAGAAGATGATACTTATAAAACACAATAAAAGTATTATACGTTTATAAGGTTAGTTATTATTATTAATCAATATAATTAGTCAATAGTCCTACCTAGCCTATATTTCAAAATGAATTATTTAAATTTCCTGACTTTAAAAGAATAGAAATCGTAACTTAGCCTTTTTAACCTTTCAAGCAAAGTATAATACATTTTAAAACGCCCTTACAATAAACATAAATAATAATAAATCACCTCACTACTAAGTAAACTCAAACGGTCTTTTCGTATCACGAAACTTGTCACTTTTGTCACTGTCAAACTGAATAACAGATTCCACGAAACCAGAATTACACCCATGTTATTTCAAAATACTGTAGATGAATAGAGGTGTCTAAACCTGTGAGTAATCTAATTCGTAGATTTAGTATTCCTTCCTAAATGACACCATTGAGTGATATATTATATTAGTGATAAAATAAAAAATGTCTGTAGCAAACGCCGATATACTATATAATAATAATAATCAAACAAAAAAAACCCGCAAGCAATTATTTCGTCATGCTGTGGAAAAAAGTAGAAATTATGGTAATTAAAAGACAAGTAAAAGAAAATTACTACAATTTTAAATAATAATGTGCAGAGATTAAATGAGTTTGTCATGATTTTGTTAGTAAACTATTGTCCAGCTTCTAAGTTTTTTAATTGTTTATGTCCATTTAAATGGTATTTTTAATACCAGATTAATGCCACTATCTGAGTGGTGTTAAAGATTTTAATTACTGTTAATAATGTCAGTGAGGGACGAAATGATATATAAATATATATATATATATATGTATATATATATTTTTCTTTAATGAACTATTATAAGATGTTCTAAAATGCAAGCATTCCTGATTCTACAAAATTTATGTTTATAGTTTAACATTTGGAACATCTAATAATAATTCATTATATATATATATATATATATATATATATATATATATATATATATATAGTATCTAGGTTTTAGTTTTGTATTTTATTATAACTGATTAATGATCTTTTAAACACATAAGTAAAAAGGAAAAAAAACTATTTGGTTGTAATAAATATAACTAAACTTTAATTACAAGACTTCCAAGTCTTTTATAATTCAAACCACTTAACAACTTGAAGAGTTCAGATTAAAACATTGCTTTAACGATATATTTATTATATATAAGAAATAATAAATCATATGTTAATGACAACGTTACATATGGTAACTAAATTAAACAAATATTGAACAGTATTTTAGAATAGATACTATAACACTTTCCCTTTTGTTTATATTTTATTCAAGCTAAAAGATTTCACTTACAATCTATCATACAATACCCATCTTTTGACATAGATTCAGCAGTCATGTTTTAGCTAGAGGTTTCGTCATCATACACTCGGTAGGAATGTACTCCACTCTTAGCTCTCTGTCCATGACTCGCTCTCCAACAAAAAAGTACTTAATCCTTATGTGTTTCGTTCTTTTATGCAACTCAAGATTGTGAACTAGTTTCATTGTTACTTGATTGTCCACTTTTAGTATCGGATCTTCAAGTTTAGTCATTCTTTGAAAAAGTCTCTTCAACCAAATTATTAATTTTGTTGCTTCTGTTGCAGCTATGAGTTCAGTTTCTGTTGTTGATCTTGATGTAATTGCCTACCTTTGACTAATCCAAGAAAATGCTCCATCAACATATTTTATAAAAACTCCTGAAGTTGATCGACTAGTTTTATTACAACATTACAACTTCCAAAATCAGCATTGCTGTAACACTCCAATTTCCAAAACACCACTTCTTGAATTTGGATGGTAGATGATGCCTAAACCAATAGTTCCTTCAATATAAATCAGTGGTCTCTTTAGGTGAATCTTCTTCTGTAGGTGACTCAAGTGTTCTTGAAAGAAAGCTAACACTGTGAACTAAATCTGGTCTTGATCCTATCATCAAATACATTAATGCTCCATCTGCTTGTCTGTAAGGGAAGCTACACTTTTCTTGTAATTTTCCTTATCAGATAAGGTGTCTCAGGTTCTCTTAATATTGGTGAAAATACAGGTTGTCTATCTTGAAAATTAAACCTCTCAAAAAAATTTCTTCGGTAATTTTCTGACTGATTTTGATTTCTCTGTTTTTCATTTGTTCAATTTCAATACCTATAAAGTATGACGCAGGTTTTGCTGTTATCTTGAACTCATTCTTCATATTTTTCATGAAAAATTCAATATCTTCCTTATTTCTTGCCATCACCAGTCCATCATCTACATAATATAACGCAACAAACATTTTTCTGCCGTTACTCTCTTTTACATAGAAACATTGATCTGCAGGACTAGGTTTAAATCATTTTGCAGAAAGAAATCCTCCAAAGCACTTCACCCAACATCTTGCTGCTTGTTTCAGTCCATACAAACTTTGATTCAGTTTACAAACTTGATCCGTATTATTTTTGTAGCCTTCAGGTTTTTGCATGTATATCGCCTCTTCAAATTCACCATACAAGAATACAGTTGATACATCAAACTGCATCAAATGTAAACCAAAAAAGCTAAATGTTTGATTTAGGATGTAAATTGATGTATTCACCAACTCAGCCCACATGACAGCAGGAAACTCAACATTGTCTTTTGAAAACTTCAAAGTTTTCGCCATTTCCACAAATGTCCTGAGTTCATGCTACATGTTGCCATTCTGTTGATGCGTATAAAGTGCTGTCAATCTTTGAACAATCCCTTCTTTACTTAATATTTCTCTTACTTCTTTGTTGTCAAATTCACCTCAGTTATCACTTAAAAGTTCTTGAATATTATAGTCTGTCTTTGTATGCTGGATAACTTTTACAAGCATATTTTATACTTCTGATTTTTCTTTCGTCAATAATCCATATCTAAACTTAGTATAGCTGTTTTTAAACAATACCAAATATTTCTTCTTCTTAAAAGATTCACATATATCAGTTCTCCAGGTTTAGAACATTTATTGCTATGCCCGAATGGTAATCTGTGAGCTATACCACAAATGCAAGGTTCACAAGCTTCTGTCTCTAGAGGAAGCTTTACATTGAACTCCCTTTTCAGCATTTCTTTTACATAACGTTTGTCTTGATGACCCCATCTCTCATGATACAACTGTAATGTAGCCTTGTCTTCTAGAACATTAACTTCTACTTATTCTTTAGGGAAAACTTGATGTATGTCTTCCTTATACAAAGAACCATTGACTTTTCTTGTTCCTTGTAAAACATTGTTATTGTTGATCTTCAAATAACATTCTGTTGCGGAAGACAAACTCACAGTTTGAATTTCTGTCCTGTGTACAAAATAAATTGTTGCTTACAGAGGGGGGACAAATTATTAGACTAAAGTGCATTTTTCTGAAAAATTACAAATAACTCATTTTAAACATTGCTGTATGGTAACAAAATTGCATGTTTTACATATACAATATTTCCTAGCATTCATGTTGTCATTTTAATATGTTAGGTTGGTAGTATTGCATCCGTAACAGCAAGGCTGGCAGAAAAAACAACAGCTGTTTACTATTCATTGTTGTTTAGCTGTCATTTCACTTATGTATGGAAGTATTTCTCTGTTTATTTGCATTGGCACACTAACATTTCGAATAATTACACGTTTTAGTTGTGTTTTAAGTGTTTTATAGTGCTTAATACGTGTTTAAAAGTAATATTTAACGTTAAATTGCCTATTAATTATTCACAAGGTGCGCATATTGAAATTTTGAGGTTATGGGCAAGAAAAATGATCTTACACCAAGAAAAACTGCCCAAGTAAAGGTACTTTTAGAAGAAGATAGATATTCCCAGTGCGAAATAACAGCAAGAATAAATATATCTCAAAAATCTGTTAGCAGAATCAAAAGAAACCTAGAAATTAATGGTGATTTTGGACTGAATCAAGCTGGAAAATGTGGAAGAAAGAAGAAAATTGATGACAGAATGAGAAGAACACTCAAGAAAATTGTCTTACTGATAGAAGGAAAACTAAGAAACAGCTAGCTGAAGATTTGAAGGATTATGGGGTCACAGTTTCTACAAGGACAATTAGGAGAACGCTGAATAGCGAAGGACTCATGGCCCGCAGGCCAAGGAAAAAACAAAAAAAACCCCTAGTATGGATAAAAAGCGTCTGGAGTGGGCAAGAGGCCTTAAACATTGGACTGAGGATGATTGGAAAAAGGTAAGTAGCCTTTCAAGTCACTATACACAAGAACTCAGTATGTCACTTGAGTTACTGTAACCTACTGTTGGGGGTCTTTACCTAGGCCTACCCTGTTCAGTCATAATGCCGGAGCAATATTGTATGTACCAACACTAGGCCTATTACTGCTAGGCCTACAGCTAGTTGGCCTGCATACTGTACTACTGTACAGATTATAGCTTTTCTTTTTTTACAGGTCTGCTTTTCGGATGAATCCATTTTTCAAGTTTCTAGCCAGACCTCTCAGTATGTTAGAAGACGGCGAGGTGAAGAATTTAATGCTGACTGTGATAGGCAAACAGTAAAACACCCTACACAAGTAATGGTGTGGAGTATAATATCTGCTAAGGGACCTGGGAGGCTTTATATTGTTGAGGGCAACATGAAATCTGTTCAGTACCTGCAAGTTTAAAAGACAAAACTGTTGCTTCAAGCTAAAGAACGGTTCCCGGATGGAGAATTCATCTTTATCCAAGACGGAGCTCCATGTCATAATGGCAAAATTATCAAGGAGTTTTTTCAAAAAAGAAGAGCTAAGCGTTCTGCCATGACCTGGAAACAGTCCTGACATGAACCCTATTGAAAACTTTTGGGCGGTTGTGAAACAGGAAATGCGCAAAACCAACATAACAACAAAAGTGCAGCTTATAGAAACTCTTATTCAAGTTTGGCATCACAATGAAGAAATTCAAAATAACTGCACATACCTTATTGCTAGTATGCCAAAAAGACTAAAAATGCTTATTAAGAATAAGGAAATGCATACCAAGTATAAAACCATAAGTTTGTTAAAAGTTATGTTTCAAAGTTTTACAGATATATTAAATATGCTGAAAAAACTAGCTTAGTCTAATAATTTGTCCCCCCTCTGTACTTCAGGTGCTACCACACATCTACCAGTTTGTATCCATTCGACATTACTATGCTACCTTTTCCTAGAGCTTTTAGTGTCTCTTTAATTGCAGCTTTGATATCGTTTGAATCTGTAAACTTTTTAAATTTTATGAAATAGTCAAGACAATTATAAACATGTTATTGGTTCCATTATCAATCCACCAAACTATTGGATTTTGTTCACAAACATCCTCTTCATTGATCTTCATCATTTGATTTCTAACAAGATTTGTACTAGACTTGATTTGACTCACTCAAATTTTATTAGGTTTTCCATCAGCAATCTAACTCTGACAAACTTTTAACCAATTTCCTTTCTTCTTACAGTAATTGCATAAGTCATTCTCCCTACCTTTGTTTTTCTTTTGGTATCAGTCTTGTGAGTAAATTGTCTAGGTCTATAATTTACTTCAGCTGTTAAGGCTTCTTGAAAGGGTTCAAACTGTCCATTATTTTTACTCTTGAAAAAGTTTCTTTCGATCATGCACAGCTGACTAGTTATTTCATCGAATTTCTTCCTCTCATCTTGGGTAAAATCATCCAACTAGATTGAAAATTCTGGAACTACTCTGGTAAGATGTGTAAAGTTTTGCAAACTAGCAATAGATCTGGCAACTGACTTTCACCTTTGATCTTTAACCCATTGTTCAGTTCATTCCATAAGTTTTTTAGTTTGACTACATGGGATAAAACATCTTGTCCTTGAGACCAACTAAAACTAAAAAATTCGGAACATACCTTGAACAATTAATCTTTTTCATAATGATAGTCTAGAGTAACCAGATATGCTTGAATAACTATTTGTTATTTTTGACTTACTGCCAGCAATCCTTGATTAGTTCTTTTTTTTCAGTTTACATTGTTATATATTTCATTACACTACACGTGTTTCGGACATTATCGTCCATCGTCGGGTGATAACACTTAGTTAAAACATTCAACACAAAATACAGTACAAGTATACACATAACATTCACACACAAGAAACACAATATTTTCTTTTTCATTAATGTCACCGCACCGGCACTACATAGTATACTATGCATTGGTTATGTGCGTATGGTAGTCAATCTGTTTATCAGTTCGAAGGTGGGGGTTGCCTCTAACCTTTTTTTATCATTCAACAATCCATCCGGGTTCTGCATCTCGCCACGATAAATTTGGTATTCTTCCATGCGGTTCATATAGTTGCCCTTTTTACAATTTTGTAGTATTTGCATGTTTATTTCCATGTTATATTTATGATCACTATATATCAAGTGCTCCGCAAACTTGGATTTTTCAGGGTGTTTTAGCGCTTGAATATGTTCTTTATATCGTGATTTAAACGAGCGTCCCATCTGTCTCTCGTAAATTTTATTACATGAACTACAGTTCAATCTATATACACCAGTATTTGTGTATTTATCCTGATTATTGGTTATGTTCCTACTAGTATTTGGTTCAGGTTGGAATTGGTTTTGTACGCTATTTTGTAACCCTGTTGTCTGAATATATTAGCTATTGCGATATTGAATTTGGGGTTGTGTTGTATTGTTACAAACTTGTTGTCCTGTTTTACTATATTCACAGTACTGTTTCTCTTTTGCTTCATTTTTTTTTTTTTTTAGTATATTGTCTACTATTGTCGGTTTGTATCCATTTTGGTGTGCAATATGTTTTATTATGTTTAGTTCTTCTATGTAATCGGATTCTTTCATAGGAATTGATATTAATCTGGTGACCATGTGGTTGTAGGCCGCCATTTTATGTGTAATCGGATGGTTGGATGTTGTGTGAATGGTCTGGTCTGTGTTTGTAGGTTTTCTAAAGATTTTGAATTTATGTTTCCCCTCTAGTCTTGATATTGTCAGGTCCAGATAATTTAATGCATTGTTTTGTTCAACTTCATGTGTAAATTTTATGTTTGGGTATATTTTATTCATGTAAGTATTTAGTTCTTGGATCTGTCTGTTACTACCTCTGAACAACATTATTACATCATCAACATATCTGTAGTAATATATTATGCTGTCGCAGAATTTGTTTTGTTTATCCAGAGGAATAAATGTGGTTGAGGAATGTTTCAGCTAAGATTTCCGTTAAGGGAGAGCCCATCGGGACTCCTTTAATTTGGATATAATATTGTTCGTTGTGTTGAAAATAATTCTGTCTTGTAATTTCCTTAATGCAATTGATAGTATCTGTGATTTCCGGTGTGCTGAGTTTATTGTGTTTGCTTAAATTGTCTTGTATTATTTCTATTGTTTCATGGCCTGGTATATTATACTGGTAATTTTTTTCTCAGTACCCTATATTATAAAATTAAATATCTTATATTAAAATCAATACAGCAATCAACTCAAACTTTTAATTTATTTGGAACAATTAATTCATTGCAGTAACTATAAAACTTAACATTTTCCTGTTATTAAACAGACAACTTAGATAATCAGCTGTTTTTTTTTACAATGTGTCTGAAGAAAACATAACTTAATTAAATGTTGGTACAGTAATTGATATAACATCTGATCTGTTGTACATTATCTTTTCCTTTCATATCATCTGTCGAGTAAATTTCACTTACAAAACATCCCTTAATGATAATTTCCCTCAGATATAAGATATAGTATCAACCTTCTTCATGTGCAGGAAATTAATGAATCATTGTTTTATATTAATAAATATGGAAGTATGTGTTTGTGTTTGACCTCTGTTTTGACCATATTCTTGGGTATTGTGCGTAACATTTGATTTAATTTGATATACAACCATTTCTGCTAAAAGCCTTCATTTTAAGTTGAAGGACTGATGACAATAAAATAAAACAATGTAATTAACTTAGTATTAAGTTACCAATTTGTATATACAGTAGAACCACCTCTAATCCGCCCTCGGCTGGTCCGTTACTCTGATTAATCCGACCGTGCACGAGAACGCGATATTGTGCCGACTTTCCGATGACTTACGGCCCGTCTTTCCGGTTTGTTATCGCTTTCCCGCTTCAGTGCTGTGTCATCTCTTGTGTTGTTTCTATTGATTTGCTATAGTACTTGCAAAGTTTATATATAGACTTTTAAAACTTTATATATCACTTATTTCACTTTAAAAAAATCTCTTTATATAATATGTAATAAATATTGACTTTTTCCGGATAATCCGACCTTTTTTGCGTTCCGACCATGCCCCCAGTCCCGAAGGTGACGGATAAGAGGGGTTCTACTGTAGTACAGTATAACTTCTGAAAATCTTTAAAAAAAATAAGTAACTAACAATATATGTATCTAGCTATCATTAATAACCAATTTCCCTTATCAGTATAATTTTTTGTTTATTTACATATTTTAAAGTTTTCCTCAAGTATCTTTTAATATCATTTATGTTTGCAGTAGCACACATTTGTGTATTACGATTATTTATTTGGGTTTTCCCCTTGAATGTGCAGTACCGTGTGTCAAACCCTCTTTACGATGCGTTTTTTAAGATAAGTTTTAGGCGTAACAGAATAATCAAACTGAGTACATTTATATGGTTTCACTACTGAATGCATTATCATGTGCGTTTTAAGAATACTATTTTCATTAGTAGAATAATCACATAGTGTACAACTGAATAGCATTTCACCCGAATGCAATATCATGTGCGTTTTAAGAGTTTTGTTGTTGTTGGTGGAATAATCACAATGTGTACATTTATATGGCTTTTCACCTAAATGCAATAATGTGTGCTTTTTAAGAAAGGCTTGACGTATGGTAAAATAATCACATTGGTTGCATTTATAAATATTTTTATACGGTTTCCCTCTAATATGCAATCTCGTGTGAATTTTGAGGTCAAGTTTAGTTCTTGTAGAATAATCACATTGGGAACATTTATATGGGTTTTCACGTGAATGCACCAACATGTGTCTGTTAAAATTCCTTTTAACTTTAGCAGAATAATCACATTCTTTGCAATTGTACGGCTTTTCTTCTGAATGGCTTTGTCTGCATCTTCCAATATCACACGAATTCGCAACATCGAAATCACATTCTGCACATTTATGCGGCTTTTTTCTAGTATGGACTTTCATGTGACTTTTAAGATGAGCAGATTGTTTGGCGGAATAATCACATTCAGAACACTTATACGGTTTATCTCCTGTATGCAATCTCAGATGATTTTTAAGATGAGAATGTTGTTTAGCAACGTAGTCACATTCTGTACACTTATATTGTTTTTCCTCTAAATGCACTATCATGTGTTTTTTAAGAATACTCTTTTGATTAGCAGAATAATCACATTGTTTACACGTATATGATTTATATCTTTTAAAATGAGAATTATTACGTTCGGTAGTTTGGCTCTTTCTCTTGTGCAAGGTTGATTTTCTTGAGCGTAAACAACTATTTACATGTTTATGATATTGGTCCAATCCAGTGAATTTACTGCCACATTTTGCGCACATAAACAGCAGTTCTGAAAATAAATTTGAAATGTAGTTTGTTAACATATTGAATCATCAAACACATTTAATATTAATTAAGAAACTGTGGCCCAGCCAAGGAGCCCACCAAATAAAAACTATAATAACAATAAAATAGGATGTAAAGGGATTCTAAATAATAAAATATCAATTGGCACTTGCGATTTTGTTGAACAGTGCAAGATTACATAGAAGGAGGGAGACGAGGAGTGGATGGCTTGAACCAGCGAGCCGGAAGGGAGTTTGTTCCGAGAGCCGCGAGAAGGAAGTTGAACGGCAGACCGCTACGGGTCGAGGTCAGTCCATTTTTCGGCCACTTGCTATCTAAATTAATCAGTATGCTTTTCGGCCACTATTAAGGCCTTTTATCTAGCCGTTATGTCTTTATTGTAAATTATAATTGTTACTGTAATCTTCTAATTCGGCGCTCAAATAAAAGGTAACATTAAATTTAACTTGCATTGCGTGCGTTCATTTAGCGTCCTAACCCGAATCCTTGGCCCATCCTGACAAGATTCGGCTAAAGTGTACGCGGTCTCCAGCCAGCCGAAGCTTCCAGCTGGTCAAAAGAAGTGGGGACGGTCACAAAACAAAACAACTTTAAATCTTCATAGTAATTATGATAAAAAAGTTTAGCTTAAATTTACTAATTTATTTATTCCATAATTAAATTTTATCAAAATAAAACTTGTTTATGGGGAGGCATCAGCCAGCACTGTTGATTACAGCTTAATATACACTGCGGTCGTGTGATCAATCTAAGTTAATGAGTTGGATAATTTAATTCAACAATATGAAGGATCTGTTGATTGACGATGCACTTTGTACCGAGATCAGGACTCTTGTTGCAGATTTTAACCTTGCAGCTACAGTTGGGAATGATACAATTGACGAAAACTAAGATGATGTTCCATTGGCTGAAATTAGAAATCTAACAAGTAAGGAAGCTGCAAAAGAGGTCATGAAACTTAAAAATTACTTTATTTTTAAAACAGGACACAGAAGGAATTTTGAACTTCAATAGCATATTGAAAAGACTAACAAAAGACTGTATAAAGCAAACACAAATTAAAGATTTTGTTAAAAAAAGCTATTGATTAAATTAGTATTCAGTGTAATAAAGTAAATAATTTTATGACTAATGTTCAGTTTTTTACGTTAATGAACATATGATTATTTAGGCTCACCATTTCAATTTTATGAATGTGAATCAATATTGTTACAAAATGGTATTCTGATGGTTTACTATGCGTTATCAGCCGGCTTAATATCCCGATAGCGAACACTTTTCAATAACGGACATTTTATACGGTCCGAGTAGTATCCGTTATTAGGAAGTTTCGGTGTAATTATATTTCAATCTAAAATTTAGCAGAGGCTTAAAAAAAACGAGCTCGTTAAAAGCTCGAGTGAGATTCAAGCTCAAATTTATCTTGATTTACCTGAGGCGTAGTTTGAATTTGTTTTAAAACTTGCTCACACATCCCTAAAAACAGTGTATCTAAAATTATATTTTTAACACAATAAAGTCAAAATTCAAAAATCTGTGTTCATAGCAATTTAAGAATAATATCGACTATTTCATGTAAATCGGTTTAACTGTCCATTGGTATATGTTTGATTAAATTTGGTTCAGTAGTTCCCAAATTATAATAATATTTGACTGGACGAGTAAAACGAAAACAAAAATTTTTGATGTATTTTAGAAATTATTAGTGACAAAATATAGTAAATGATGGTAATTAGAACTGAAAACTTTTTGTGGAAACAAGGAAATCCACATTTTTTTGGCACATTTGCTTAAAATTTTCAGTGACATGTGATATTGTCAATGTCAAAATTGATATATTATTTGAATGCTAATTGGAACTGAAAACATTTTTGAAATTGATGCAGCCGTTCTCAAGTTATAACACTTAATTTATATCTACGAAGAAGTCCTATAGCATATGATAATGTGAGGCTCAATATGTGGATTAAACTGTTGTAGTTTGCTGGGAGGAGTCTGGTTATGTAACACACAAAGCTGTACCATAATTTATTGGAAGTGGGCTCTAATTTCATCCCATTCCAATATCTATTTAGTATGTAAAATCAATGGTTATAGAATCAATTTTTCGTTTTGAAAAATAAAAAATGCATATTTTCACACACATATTACAAATTTTTTTTAAATTTCAGCAACATTGTATTGACAACATTACTATATCATTTAAAACACTAATTTGAAATGAAAACGTTTTAAAATTGGACAAATTTAAATATCAGTAATAATTTCCAAATGAACAGTTTACTTTTTTTTTGCTAGTAATTAAGAGGAAATCTATATTCTCTCATATACTTTTGACGTTTCAATGACAACATACATTTTATCAGTAACATAATTAAAGTATTATCTGCAATTATGAAAATCGTTTGAATTGAAGTTTCGAAAATTATAAGTGGCTTTAGTGATGCAACCTCTTTCAAACCACGGTAGTTGGTATTGACCTGTGGAGCCCATGCTTTTCTAAAATATCCAGCCTTTATCAATCTAGCTACAAAAGATAAAAATCAAACATCAATTCTAAAATATGCTATCCTGAGCTTCGTATATTTTTTTCCTTGTTGTTTTAAGGTGAAAAATTACTTAGACAACATCGTGAGCTTCAAACAGTGTATTCCAAGTGGACTGAGCCAAAGACTAATAATTATGGATATGGATAAAAGCTATATATATAACATTCTAATTTTCTTAATATCTCTTCTTAGTTAAGACCAAAGATCTGCAAAATTGAATGTTTAAAAGTCAAAGAAATTTGTTCCATTAACAATGAGCAATGTCAGCTCATTGTGCAACACTATCAAGAGCAACTCTAAATACAAAATTATTGAGAAATCCATTCTCTATACATTGAAAAAGGTTTTTTCAGAGATGAAATTTGTAAAAAAAATGTTATAGAAGTAGAAGTCACTCAAGTAATCAAATTTCTGATCTAAATAAGTTGACATACAATCTGATTTAGCATATTAGCCAAAACACACTAGGCTCCTCCTTGACTTAACGAAGATGATATTGAGAGTTGGATTTACACCGTCTCAAAATTGAATCCCAATACATACCACTTTACACGGCAGGTTAAAACAATTAGACTTTCTTTTTATAAAATCACATAAAAATAAAGTTGCTATTTACTGCACTTACTAATTCCTTTTGAAGTACTGGGATAGGCATTTGTTGTAGTATTTTGATTCTCTTTTGTAGATTGAGATTCAATTTCCTGCAATATAAGAAGGAAATAATTTTTTTTGTGATTGGAATTCATCAACAAAGAAACAATCAAGTAATAACTACAAGGTTAGCTATAAGAATATATATTGTATAACACATCAAGTTCAATACAAAATCAAAGAATAAAGAATTTAGAAAAGTTTTTACATATTATAAAAGAAAAATTAAAAGAAATAAATGGTGCAAAAACTTTCACATTCAATTAATTAACTATTCACTAAATCAAAGTCACAAAAAATTTCAGTTTCTGAATTGTCGATCAAAATAGTAAAAATGAACAGTTTAAAAAATTTATATTATTTATATATTTAAATAAAAGACTAAACTTGCTTTGTTTGTGCCTCAGTGTAAATTGTATTTCATTAAAACAATCTTTTAATGATGGCAGTCAAGGTTCATTTAAATCTTTTGCTCATTATTTCTGAACTACATGTTTTCCCCTTGTGTTTTGTATTTGTGTTTAAGGTCTTAATATTCACACTTTATTAAAATTTTAACGAAATCGGTAGAGCTGATTTTGAGAAATTAAATATTTTATAAGAGACTGATGGCAGACTATTAAATTTATTGTTAGTTAATTTAACTGAGGTTAGTTGTTCATATTTATCAGTTTATAAAGTACTACAGTTATTTATCATATAAGTGTGAAAGTAATCCAATTAAAAAAAATTAAAAAAATAGAAAATTAAATGTTTTAGAAATTTTAAAAATTAAGAGACTCTTGTGTAATGATGCCAATCTAGTTTTAAATGACCAAACGGAATTTTTGTCATTTTTCCTTTATTTTAACCTCTATTCAAGGTTGGTTAATATCTGTGTGAATGACCTGTGGGGGTTTCCCCCCCCCCCGAGTATTTGTGCTTTGTTTGCTAACGGGAATTTCCTGCCTTTCTCAACCTTTTATAATAGTTCTTGTGTGTATTGTACTTAGTCTTGTAAGAGCCTCATCAATGCCGTAACTGGCGAAACCATGGTCGGCTAGACCAAATAAATTATAGAATTTACAAAAGAAAAATTGTGTTTTATTTGTTAAAATGGAGTTCTATCAAGTACCGTCGGTCATCAGTGTAAACAATATAAATACCACAATTTTTTTTAAAACATGTCCAAAACTCCCAGGCACATTAGGAAAGCAGTGCGTTAGAGAGTTAGGGTGGCTTCAAAGTGTAAATCTATTTTGTTTAGGGTATAGTTACAAAGTAATATTCTGGCACACTATTTATTAATTTGTTACCATTGTCAAATCTCTGTTTTGCAAGTTACATTTTAAGATGATAAGAGTTAGATCAGGGCTTTAGCGTGGATGATCAAAATTTCTCAAAGAAATCATTGCAATTCATTCGTGAGATTTTTGGTGTGTATTGCCAGCCATTGTAATTAAAAAACAAAATTCAGCGAGACAACATCCCACATTGTTTGTTTTGAATGTGGGATTTCTTAACATTTCTCAATATGAATCAGATGTTACAGTACTTCTATAATCACAAAATTTGACAAGCAAGACTTTCCTTTTGTCCCAAAAACAGTAGCCATGAATTTCTTTACCAAACATTCTTGTTTAAAGTTCTTCTGTATCAGAGATGACGAATCCCACCATTGCATCAACTGCTGCTTTATCTTGATATCCGAATATGAACTCCAAGTTTCATGTCCCGTAACAATATGATCAAACACTACATCATCTTTATTTTGGTCATGCTGCAAAAATTCATGCGATGCAGCAAAACGATTCTGCTTGTTATGTGTTGATTAACAACTTCAACATTCATATTGAACAAAATTGTGTATAGGCCAATTTTCCAGGAAAAACTTTATAAATCAAGATTGTGAAGCATTAAAGACAATTATGTAATATGGTTAGGTTAGGTAACAATCAGTAAATGTAACAATTTTGCCAGTGAATTTAAGCTCCCAATTTTTATTTTTTTTTTCATAAAAAATCGGTTTACTTTCACACTTATGAGATCAATAACTGTAGTACTTTATAAACTGATAAATATGAACAACTAACCTCCAAATGACTAAATTATTGTTAATAACACAGACTATTGATTCCACTTATCATGCTACGCTAGTGCAATCTGTTTGCAAAGAGTATATATAAGATGGCACATAAAAACCCTACCTTACATAAAAAAAAATATATATGCCTCATACTTATAAAACTAACAATACTCACAGTTTTTATAACAGGAAATAGGGCCAAAGGATCTAGTTCATGTCCTATAAGCTCAGTCCTAGAAACAAAGACATAAGCATGTATATAAAAATAATAACACTGCAATATTAATAAGCATAAGGATAATATATAGAAAACTATTTTAGAATTGTTTGCGCTAATTTATTTTTCGGAAATGTAAACTATGTACATTTTAAAATAAATATTTCAACAAAATTCTATAGGATTAGGGACAATCATAAAGACTACTTTTTTTAGTTTTGATAATCTACTGAAATATCACAAAACCTGTAATCATAAATAGAGAATTAGAGTTCAAACTTTTTGAAATTCGCTTATATTAGAATTTCATAGAAAACATGCTATAATTATTTTGAAAGTTTACTGAGCAGACTTACTGAGCATCTTCCACTTCTTCTTCTTCAGTTTTCACATACATGAATTCCGTCATCTTGTATTGCTGGATTTCATTTACATCTCCCTTTCTATCAATTACAAATCTATCATTCTCTTTATTATTTAAAAAACACTCTGTTTTGATTTCATCGGTCAAGAAACTTCCTACTTCTGTTAAATCAAAACAAACTTCTTTCTGTTTTATATCAATATCAAGATTTTCTTGTTTAATTTTATCCAAATGTATTTCCATGATTAAGCTCTGAAACAACAACATATTTTTTTAACAAATAAATTACTTGCAAGGTAAAATAGTTTCATTTAAAGAAATGTCATGCTAAAATTGAATTTTGTCAAATATGAAAAACATGACTTGAATGGAATGATTTGAAGAAAACTACATGTGTCTAAGAAGTTTACTATGAAGAGAAGGTAATTATGAACGATATTATTGACCTTGTCTTTTCAATTTATATATTGTTTTATTGTAGATAAAACCTTCAATATAACATTGCACAAAAGAAATTTGTACCAGTTTAAAAAGAAAAAACTCAAAAAAAATAAGGTTTGTAAGGAAAATTGGTACTTACGTATTAACGCCACCGCCGCAGAAGTTGCGCTAATGCGCATGCGCCAATAAATAGCAATAATTATTATTGAAGTTAATAATTTGCTTACTTTGTGATATAATTATATATCAAGGTAGCTATATATATATACACACACACCTAAAAAACTATCAAATCTAACGTATTTATAGGTTAACGACTTGTTGGACATTATGACAAATGTTCACTTTTACAGCTCATGTTTATCCGTGATCTAATTTCAAATTATTAACTTCAATAAACTTATGAAAGGTTTGGCCAGGTGGTTATATATATTTATAGGGTATCACAAAGTAAGCAAATTATTAACTTTAATAATAATTATTGCTCTTGGCGCATGCGCATTAGCGCAACTTCTGCTGCGGTGGCGTTAATACGTAAGTACCGGAAAATTTAATCTGCAGCATATAAACTTGTCGATACTTAACATAATGATATCCTAAGTAACAGTTTAGTATAAAAAATACATTTCCATATTAGATGAATTTTATTATTAGAGCATGAAATTTAACAAATCTGAAACTGACTAAATGATATTGTAAAAACCATAGAATGTCAAAATTCTAATCCAGTTAACATATTACAATTTAGGGGACATTCGCGGTTTTTTGAAGTGTGAAAACTGAAAATATTATTATGACATGTTTTTCTTATTCAATTTTTTATGGTGTCAATATAAATCTTACATATAACATTTCACTTGCAGTAAAAAGTGTTTAAAATCGAGTTTATAAAGAATGGAAACCAAAAAGTTGAGCTTTCTAGTTCTTGTGAACACACTCAGATCAAGATCAAATAACAATTTGAATTGAAACATGTGTTACTGAAATAAAAATTTTGGAAAACATAGAATATATCTGCTCCCTGGAGTGTAGCACCACCCATACTACACTCGGTGACAACCTCCAATTTCGATTGTCATCTTTTCATGGCTGTAGATTAGATTTACCCAAGAATCTTCATCTTTAAAATTTCCCTAACAAGTTGAGGAACAACTAACTTCTTCCTGTTTAGCTCACTCAACTCTTTTCCGTGAACTCATTTACATATCTCCATCAATATACTGGCCCCAAATTTCGTTGTAATAACTTGAAATCCTCTGATGTCATACGGAATACCGTAATTGAGATTTTTAATATATAAGCTAACTAAAATGTTATTATTAATTTTTTTACTCCCAGTGTTAAGAGCACAAAAGACTACAAGAAATCATAAACATATATTTTTTTAAATATACGTTATTGTTTTTATAGAGCTTTGCTATAAAATTACCCCGTGCCACAATTACCCCACCTCACCCTATAACCTGGCTAAACCTTTCGTAAGTTTATTGAACTTAATAAGATCGCTATTTCTCAATGAAAAATCACAATCTAAAAACTATCCAATTGAGGGGTTTAAGGTTACACATATTGGCAAGACATAATAGGAATAAGAATATCATATGGTTTGACGCATGCGCATTACACAATTGCTAAGCTAGATCGCTATTACCTGGCTAAACCTTTACTACGTTTATTGAAGTTAATAATTTGCTTACTTTGCGAAATAAATTATATATCACGGATATATAGATATACACCTGGCCAAACCTTTCATAAGTTTATTGAAGTTAATAATTTGATATTAGATCACGGACCTTATAGATTGAAATATATCTTTAACCCCTTAAGTGTTTATGTCGGTTTAAGCCGACGCTACAAATATCGATAAAAAGTGCCGCTGTCGGCTAAAGCCGACGCTCTTAACTTGCCCTATTCTATTTCGTTCTCTGTCGTAATATTACGTTGTAGTTGCTAGTATTGCCGCTAGATAGTGTTGGCATGCTCTCTAGAGCATAACTTATAAAACTACCGCTTTATTTTTGTTCTCTTTGGATCCGTGAACATTATATTTACAAGGAGTCGCGATACCAGTGCAGCGAATGTGATGTTGGGCTGTGTGCTGCCCCATGTTTTAAAATATACCACACCCAAAAAAAATTACTAAACATTAGTAAGAAACTGTAAACAATCTTTATTGTGTGTACTTTTATTTTTAACAATGGTTTTATTACATTTTACTTTTTTTTAAATTGTTAGGTAAATGTGTTTTTAATGTATTTGCAGAAAATTTTTAAATTATATTAACCCTTTGAAGAGTACAGGGAAATACCGATTAACAAGTACGGCCGTTCTTGAACGTTCTCTGTGCTGTTTGCGTAAATGAGTATGGACGTTCCGGAACTTTTTAGGTAACGTCTGAGCAATAAAAGTATTTATCATAAAACAAATTAGTCATGGCTTATTGTGTTGTCACAATTCAACAAGAAATAGTATTAAGAACACATGAAATCGGGTTTTTCACAATTGTAAGGCAGGACAACTCCAGGGGGCGTGGTTTCAGGAGAATTCACCATGCGTATTGATTGGCGCGTAAATGTAGGCGATGGCATCGTCTTCTCCGCGGTTGTTTCCCCCCTACACACACCTGTGCCTATGTTCCTTGTCTAGTATAAGTGATTTGTATCATTATATTATTATGTTACGTAGCCTATATTATACATCAAACATGAAAAATTAAACACTACAAAGCTTTTTTACAGATTCCCCTCTGTCTAGTCTTTTGACACATTTAGCCGCGTCTCAAACGAAACCAACACACGATTCCAAGAAAATTGAAAAGAAATGTTATATTTTCCATAATGTAGGCTATACTAAATTGATTCGTGGAAAAAAAGCGGCCCATCAAACGTTTTTGTCTGTGTATGTCTGCTAAACCGACGGGTGACAATGCCACGGTGTTTTTATGCCGCCGACAATGGGATACTGCTATCAGCAAACGAAACCAACACACGCTTCCAAGAAAACTGAAAAGAAATATTATATTTTCCATAATGTAGGCTATACTAAATTGATTCGTTGAAAAAAAGCGGCCCATCAAACGTTTTTGTCTGTGTATGTCTGCTATACCGACGGGTGACAATGATTTTTCAGTGCAAATTTTTTTTAAAGTACATTTATCAGTGTAAATTTTTATTCTTACAAGTTTTTAACACAATATTATTATATTATTATACATTTGTAACCAATAAAACAACTATTTTCAAATTTTTTTTTCTTACTCCTTGACAACAATTTTCTTGTAAATACTTACTAACCAGCTGTTGGCTATTTGGGACGTTCAGGAACGGCCGCACTCGTCAAAGGGTTAAACATGACATTTATACTTTTGATGTTGCTTATATTTTCTTTTAATGCCTATTTTTTAACTTCCAAGTTAACAAACATTAAAATAATCAAATAAAAAAAAAATAGGCATTTTTGGGTTGATTTAGGCAAAAAAAATAAATAAAACACTTAAGGGGTTAATAACATGAGACGTAAAAATGAACATTTGTCATTATGTCTAACAAGTCTAACCTATAAATAAGTTAGATTTGATAGTTATTGATCGGCGGAAGAAAAATATTATATATTCTTATGAAGTAAGGTATGTAGTAGATGATAAAAAAATTAATTCTGAAAAATATGGCGCCACCTTACAGTAAACATTTATTATATAGGCCTATAATCAAAATAAAAAACTCTGAAAATTACAAATTACCATTAAATCAACATTTACCAAAATGTATATTTTAGAGCTAATGAGCATGTATAATGAAAAATTTTATGAGGCTAGTCAATTGTTTCCACCAACAAATCCAGATTCTATAGAAATAAATCTAATCCTATTGCCCCAAGAACACCATATATTATTTACCATCCAATGATATACAAACAATATACACATCATCACAAACAGTAGGCTATACACAATAGTAGAAAAAGAATTTCCAAACTATATCATTCCAATGATGGTGTAGACAATAGGTTTTCTGTTTTTAGAGAATAGACAAACAATAATTGAACTACAACCTAACCATAAAATACACTCAAACACAAACTTCTAGGATATCAGAAAAAGAACATGATTTGTTTTTGTTTTTTTAGTGTTTACTTTACTAATCCAGATCATACACCTTTATAAAAAGAAACACTGAACTTACAATTTTAGTAGAAGGTGTCTTGCCGTTAGTAAATTAAGTTAATTTCACAAATTCACACTAAACTACTAACAATTGAACAATAACAAGAATGACAGGAATTAAACTTTTTTTCTTTTTTCTTTACTGCTCAACTTAGTGATATTTGATTTCGAACCAAACTAAAATACTCAATGAATCCGAGTTACAAAATCCTCGGAATGTTCCGATTATTAAAATAATTCTCGGATTCTGATTAATTAAAATACTCCAACAAAATATTCTTTACTAAGAACAAGGAGACGATATAATATTCGTTAGTAATGTGTGAGTGTGAATTCCAAATAAAATCCTCGGCTTACGATAATCGTTAGTGATAATATCAAATCATAGTGAATATATAATACCATAGTATGTCAAACGAAATTAAAATGCTCGGTGTTTCTACTTTAGTTATATTCGTTTATAAGTTCATTTTCACTATACATTAATTAAACATTATGATTTTGAAATTAAATGATTTTGTTTCGCTAACAAGTTCTAATTAAAAATAATAATAATATTTATTTATTTCGACACTAACAAAAATGGTTTACACACACTCTTTTTAAAGGTGATGAGAATTTCTTTTCCTTGCCATTTTCATCTGTAATTATGTAAGATTTAAGTTTAGGAGTTTCCATGATGACTATTAATTGCTTGAACATTTTCTTGAATATCATTTATCCCCCTATTCATTTTTCTTTTTGCTATGTTTTTCTTTTCTGTGACAAAAATCTTACTGTATCTATTTCACATCTAATTTCCTTAATTAGCATAATATACATTATTATTCATTACATACCGTAAATGTTTTGTAACTAATTAAAATCAATATGAACTTTCATTTGACTAAATTTCTTTAAAAAAGTTTATGTTTATTTTGTTTTTAAATATTTTGTTGTTGTTGTTAAAATTACTGTCTTTCTAAATAAATACCTTTTTTAATAATCTTAAATTGGATTTATCAGGGCCACTAGATAAAAAATGGCAGTGGCAGTACAGGAGTTGGTAGCTGCTGAAGAGCTAAAATAATTAAAAAAGCCTTGGCGGGTTGGTCTTAGGTCTTAGATAATAATATACTGCACTTCTTTTATCATGTGTAGGTTATAATTGATGGGATCTTTGAATTAATTCTAACCTGTAAAAATTATAAATCTAGTGTAGTTTTTTAAATGTTTGATTAAGGTATACCTACAAATAGTAGAAAATATCTACATTTGAACGAGATGGAAAACGCTGCTTTACGTAATGTGAGAAATTTAATGTATTATGTATATTCCTTTATAGGTTATTTTCATCGAAATGTAAAACAAAGTTTAGGAGCTGATTATATTTTGAAAATTTGTAGATGACGGTGAACTAGTTTTGTATTAGTAAAGTATAACTTTATACAAATAAACACAAATTATTTTGTTAAATTTTTTGGTCTAGCAGAAACTATGGTCTGCTAGACCAATAAATTGTAGAATTTAACAATAGAATTTGTGTGTGATTATTTGTACAACATGGAATTCTATCAAGTACCTTCAGTCATCAGTATAAACAATATACAAGTATAATTTTATCTGTTAAAATTGGACAATTTAAAAAAAAAATCTATATATCGACTTATACATAATTACCATTTTATGTTATACAATTTTGTTTAAATTGTAGATCTACAATGTCTAAAAAAAAGGTTAATATGTAGAAAGGTTGTCCGATTGATATAAGTCTGAAATCTCAACAATTCCTCTTCAAAATAGTGTTTTTTCCATCATTTTGATACTTTTTTCCGATGTATTTAATTTTTTATCCTTCACAATTCATTATTTCTTTCCGAAAACAGCAATTTTAAATGACTGTTTTATGGCATTTTGAGGTTATTTCGCCAATATTTCATCAATTTTAAGTAAAATCTATCAATGTATAAATATCGATGATTTCGCCAAGGCCAAGAATT
Source organism: Aphrophora alni (assembly GCA_963513935.1). Lineage (NCBI taxonomy): Eukaryota > Metazoa > Arthropoda > Insecta > Hemiptera > Aphrophoridae > Aphrophora > Aphrophora alni. Next base: position 145,528,459 of record OY740769.1, on the reverse strand, counting down.
TTGAAGGATTAGACACTTTAAAACTTAAAATTCTGGTGTGGATGAGGAGTAGTTTTCAATCCTTGCCATAAAAATTATTTTGGTAAATATGCAGGAGATATGTCTGATCGATTTTAACTACGAAATCTCTGCATTTCGTCTTCAAAATTATGGTTTTTTAATAATTATGATCATTCTGAACAAAACTAGTGGTTTTTTATCTCTCACAATTCATTATTTACTAGAATAAGTCATTTATTCTACTATTATATAAATAGTAATATTTACAGGGACCAAGCCATCAATTTTGTTATTGCTGAAAAGAAATTAATTATTTTTTTACTTTTATCAATCAACCTTCACAACAGAAAATCTGTCTCAAAATAGTGACAGTTGGCATTTCAATCCTCCTTCTGCTCCCCGTTTTGGTGAAATTTGGGAACATGGAATCAAATCTACTAAATTGCATCTGAAATGTGTTATCAACAAACAAAATAAATCTTATGTTTCGAAGAGTTCTACATGTTGCTCAACCAAGTAGAATCAATCTTTCTACAGATACTCACGAATTTGATACAGTAACTTATGGACATTTCCGAACAGAGAAACCCCTCCTCGCCTTACAGCAGTCAGATTTTTAACTCATCTCCAGTCAACCACCTTTTTTGTTGGTAACTTGTGTAACAAGCAGTTCATCATTTATGGAACCGCTGAAGCCAAACAGATCTTCATACTCTCCAATAGCATGAAAAATGGACTCAGCACAACCCAAATATCAAAATTGGAGATGTAGTTTTTCTTAAAGATAGCAATTTACCTCCGCTGACCTGGTCAATGGGTAAATATGAGACACATCCTGGAACCGACAGTGTAGTTTGAGTTATTATAACTCTACATGTGAAACAAGGGTTTTTTAAGAGGCCAGTTGTCAAACAGCCCCGTAAAAATTATAAAACTAATTGCAAAAGTGCATTTATTTTCATTATTTCTACTCTTACTTATTAAAAGGGTAAACATATTTGTTTTTGGTGGCCAATAATCTTGGTACCAGAAATATTTTATTTTATATCAAACTTTCTAAAAAATTCCTAATATCAAATGTTTTGCTCCTCTTCCTCAACACCACAACCATTTTCCAATTAAAACGATTCCCACCATAAACCGGACATATAAAATTCAAGTCAACAAGAGTAAAGAGTAACTCCCATTCTTTATCATATGTGTGACAGGTATAGCAGTGGCGGCTGGTGCTTGAAAAACTTGATGGTTGCAAGTGTTTATGACACTTACTTCTTACTTCTTAGTACAGGCGTCCAGCATCAATCGTAGCCGATGGCCCGATGTCCAATGTACGCAGCACAAGCAAGCTGCCAATGTTTTTTGTTTTTAAGGATGTCCTCAAAATCGTTGACTTCTGCTCTTAGTAGATCACGTGAAAGAATTGGATAGCTGCAACGCAGAAGAATGTGCTCCAGATCCTCTTCATCGTCCTCGCATAATGCACAGTGCGACGAATCGGTAAGGTTGAAGCGGAATAGGTATTTCTGCATCACTATGTGACCGATTCTAGCTCTTGCTGCGAAAGATGCTAGTTGCCTTTGCACCCCTTTATATAAGTTCCCGTCAGTTGGCAGGGGTTGAATCTTGTGTAGGTGTCTCCCAACGGTGTGACTGATTCCATTTGTCCGACCAGGCTTTATAAAAATATTTGTTGCTTTGGTTCCTACAGTGAAGTGTTTGACAGACCTCTGACATAATTTGCAAAAGTTCATTTTGGATGGTTTTAGATGTCCCTTTGAACACTGTCTATATTTCTCTTTAGAAATGCAATTAAGTCAGCACTGAAATTAATCAACCCTTAAAACACACCAGAATTACTTGACTCATTTCTTTCATCATGACCTCTTAATGCCAATTCAAATGGACCACAAAATCGGACACAATTTATAATAATACTTAATACATATCCATTTTGTTTTACCCGTTCATTATGTGCTGCAATGTTCATCCTATACACACTATTTAATTGTTCTGCTGTTTAATTGTTGTTGTCCCGAAAAAGGCTATTTTTTATGTGGTTAGCTGATGCTTCATGTTTTTTTATTCTATCAGTAATATGATTTAGATCTTTAAATCCTGCCAACCCATGTGTCTTCTCCACTAAACAATAAACAGGGGAAACAAAATAATGCCAATTTTAATTTACAGCTACACAACCCACTTTTTGTATAAATCCGAATTAAATTTTCTGTAAGAGGTTTGGACATTTTGAGTGAAACCAGGAAGGTCAGGTGTAGGCCTACCCAATAGTTTAATTTCACATTTTTCTTCACTTGACAGCAAACTAAAAGGTCTTTGTAATAAATTTTCAACAGAATACATTGTCCTAACAAAACTGTCATTAATTAATAGTTTAACCACATCTTAATCTTAAAACTAGCAGTACTTGGTACAATAATCGAACCACTCAAAAAACGCATATAACTTCATATAAGAACAAATAAGATTACTGAGTTTTATTTATTATGGAACAAACAAGGTGAGAATTATTCCAACACCATTTAAAACAAATACCTAATACTAAAGTCAAAAAGTCCCTGATATTTTTGTTATCGGATGAACAATAGAAGTTGTAAGTGATCGAACAACTCAAAAAATACACATAACCTCGAAAACAAATACAAACAGACGACTCGAGTTAATAACTGGATGAACAAAGGAGTGCTGCTGTAGTCCATTCCATAGTCAAGTGTAAACTATGCAGTGCGCATGTCTGCTGTCAGGTTGCAAACTTACTGCAACCTAATAGAGAGATAGACTGTTGCTAGCAACAAGTTAAGTTTTCAAGAATCAAAGTGTTCCATGTTATTTTACCATTAGAGGGACGGGCAAGCCTGGTAGTAGTGCACTCGAGCTCTCCAACCTAAGCGATGACGTCACATCATAAAATTTTTTCTTAGTTATCACTGTACTTTTTTAAATCTCTTTTTCGTTTAAAACAATGTAGATAAAACTTGAAATTGTATTAATATTTTCAAAAAATGTTTAGATTAAAAAAATATTTTTATTGTTTAGATATTATATGGGATGGGGGTTGTGCAACCTTGCAACCTTATCACGAGCCGCCACTGAGTTGTAATGCAATGAGCAATTTCATTTTTTGTTGATTTTAGTTGTACTTGATGTAAGTTTATAATATATTTAAGGTACGATTTCTTTATTTTTTAGTTTAAAGACTTCCTACAACAGTACAACAAAATCTCAGAAACCTGTTTTCTTCGCTGTGTCAATAATGTGTCTGAAAGAAATCTTACATTAGAAGAGGTAAAATGAATCAACTCAAAGTTTATTAACTAACTTATTATATTGTTTATTATAAGCTTATTGTTTAATTTATTGTATAAATGATTTGTACAAAACTAAAACAATTTAACAGCTATTTTGTTTTAAATATAAAGGTTTTAAATACTATTAAAAAATCCTTTTTTTTTAAAAGAAAAAAGTGCAATATTTTTGAAACCTTTACGGACAAGTTTAAAAATAAGTAGTGGCTGCCATATTGGAAATAATAGACTAAAATGTTCTTTTTTAACTAGATTTTCATTATCTAGGAAACTAAGTTTTATCTTTGGGAAGCTTGTGGGTGGTGTTAAAAATGCTTTGAGCACTATTTATCCATTCTACACCAGGTAAGACAATAATGAGGATTTAGTTAAACCTTTGTGTGGATTGGTTTGCATAACAAATTGGGTAAGTATTTTAATGTCGTCCATCAAATTGTTTAAAGGGTTACAATAACTCAACTAATAATATTAATTAAGAGACAATGATAGTAATCATTATAATTACTGACGGGTCCATTTGTCTGTGCGTGCGGATGGCTATGGAGCGGGGGGAGAGGGGAGTGGTTATCGCTCATTTTCAAAAACATGTGGTCTCGCGCGGCACGCCAGACGTAGATTATTCACCAGTCTTCAATGAAGCCCAGGTGGCCGGAAGAGCGAGCCCTACTTTTACAGAACGGTTAGTAGCGTCAGAGCCGCGCGCACAGACAAATGGTCCCATCAGTAACATAAAAGCAATATTGATCTGACTTTACTTGAGTTTTAAGGAAATACTAAATCAGTTATCTGAAAATAATCAAACATATATAAACATACGATAAACAGATTTCTTGGATTATTTACAAATTAAATAGGAATGAACACATATAAATCAATAACAAACATAAATTTAAATAAAGCTTTCCTATTTCCATTCTTGTCGAATTAATATTTAAATGAAAGTTCAATTACTTGATTTTTATCACATACAAATTATATTATACAAAATACAAGTCCTATCTCGAGTTTTGTTCATGCCGGCTTTACCCAATGATTAGGGGAAAACAAGAAACACAGTATTGATATAGTAACGTTTGTTCAAAGTCTCCAAATAATCAACATAAAATTTTTAAAAAAATTATAATTCAAGGATATGGAATGAGGTGTAATTGTATTTTTTGGATAATTCGAATTTTTCCATTGGTCCCTTTAGCTTTGAATTATCCAAGTTTTACTGTATATGGTGCGCCATAGATTTGTCACATAAAATTTTGGGTCTTGAGTACTGTAGATATTGTAGCATAGATAGCATGTCTTGATAATGTTAATTTCAATGTATTATTGTCTGTTACCTTATATTTAATTTATTTTCAGATATTCTTTGTTGTAACCTTTCTTTGTAAGATTCCTAATAGTTCTTCCTTAGTATTTATTATATGTATGTGTCCATCTGTTATACATTTTATACACTATTTATTTACATACCTTACCTTATCCTACTATATTACAATAATAATCCTCCTACACTAATCGAATAAGCCGGGCCTCCAGTGATTCGTTTCCACTCCTTTCTGTAATTGTTTAAATTTAGCCTAACTAGAAATTTCAGAAAACTAATCCATTACTATATGATATGAATCCAGATGATCTCATCTAGGTTACCCTTTTATGTAAGTTTCTCCATCTTTTTTTTTAACAATGTTTTTCTTTGTCTATAGGAACGTTGTACAGATTTGTGTGCTATCAAATACGTTCGTCTTAACCATAAACTGATGACAGTGTACGTAGAAGTCCAACCACAAATAGTGAATAAAAGAATTGAAGAAATGAGCAAACTGCAAGCTACTCCAGAAGTTGCAACTGTTGAACCTATTGTGGCTTCTGCTTCTACAGAAGCTGGCATTGCGACACAAAGTTGACCTCTATTCTAGTGTACAAAAAGTAATGGGCTGTAACATTTTGTTTTAACTTTACCATTTTTATTTATAATAAAATGTGAGTAGAAACAATATTAAAAATGACTGATAATGAACCCTGTATTTGCATTTTAGTTTTGATTGGAATACCAGCAAGTGGTAAAACACATTTTAGGCTATGTCTTGATCAATGGTTCTCGAATAATAATAATTTGCCGGTACTTAAAAACGTTTATACAGTCCCTGTTTCTTATGATGATTTTATTAGTATCCACTATTTAAATGATGACGATAGTAAAATGTGGAAAAATAAAAGGATGGAGATTTTGAATAGCGTAGAAAATTTGATAAGTATGTTAAAAGAGAAACGTTTTCAATGTGATTGTCTTTTGAGTGGTGTTTTTAATATTAGTATTGCTGTCCAGTCTAAATTTGTAATTTTTATAATAGATGATAATATGTACTATCAAAGTATGCGATATGAGTATTACAAACTTGCTAAGAAATATAGTACAGGATTTTGTCAATTTTATCTAAAAGCATCATTAAAAGATGCTTTACAATATAACTCTCAAAGAAAAGAAAATATTGTACCAGAAAGTACTATTATAAGAATGTTCAGTAAATTAGAACCACCCAATCCACAAAACAAATGGGAAGAATTATCTTTAAACATTGATTCATTTACAGATTTTAACAAAACTTCAATGTTAGAATCTGTGACTAATATTATAGCAGAGTGTTTAAAAAATCCAGTAGAATTGTTAATTGACGCTAAATATAAGAAACAAGAAGCACAAGAAATCACAAATTCAAATATTATTCATCAAGTAGACTTAATTTTAAGGCAAATAATTGGAGAAAGAATCAAAGAAGCTCTAAGTGCAATAATAAATAAAAATAATTTAAAGGAAGTTTCACAATTGTATTGTAATAAGAAACAAGTACTCTTACAAAAAATTAAGAAAGGAGAAATTGTTTTACCATCTTCAAATTTAATATTTCAGAAAAATTCAAAAGATGACAAGGAATTGGTAAAACGATTTTTATTACAACATATTTAGGCTTTTAAATATTTCTAGTAAAAAATTATTGATATTTAATTTAATTTTACGAATATGCATTTTTAGTTAGTTTATTACTGTAATATATATTAAGAAATACAAATGAATAAAACTTAATAGTCAATAAATATATTACTTTTGTTTTATACATCAGTTATTTATTAAATCAATTTATTAAGATATTTATAAGATATCGTCAACGTCAATGGTACAGATACATTGACGATATCTTTTTAATTTGGACATCAGGACAGTTAAGCCTAGATGACTTCTTAGAAAGTCTTTCAAAATTTTCTATCCTAAATTTCACCTGGACTGTGTCTACTTCTCAAGTTACCTTTCTGGACGTCAGTGTAAAACTAAAGGATGGTAAAATACAAACTGGCATCCATGTTAAACCAACAAACCACCTACAATACCTCCACATCGACAGCAGCCGTCCTATGAATACTAAACGAGCCATTCCCTATAGCCAGGCTATCAGAGCCAAAAAGATGTTCCGAAGAAAGTGAACTAATTGAATTTAACAAAAATATTACATCCGCATTTGTAAAAAGGGGTTATCCTGGGAAACTGGTTAGGAATCAGATTCATTTGGTACAAAACACAGATATCACACTCAAGAAGAAAAAAGATAACCTGTCCATATCTGTTGTTACCGATTATCACCCAGGCCTACAGAGTGTGGCCCAGCCAAGGAGCCCACCAAACCAAAACCATAATAATTATAAATTAGGATGTAATGAAAAGGGATTTTAAATAATAAAATATGAATTGGCACTTGCGATTTTGATGAGCAGTGCAATATGACGTAGAAGAAGGGGGGAGAGACGAGGAGTGGAAGGCTTGAACTAGCGAGCCGACCGGGAGTCTGTTCCGAGAGCCGCGAGAAGAAAGACCGCTACGGGACGAGGTCAGGTCAGTCCATTTTCGGCCACGTGCTAGCTAAATTAAACGGTATGCTTTTCGGCCACTATTAAGGCTTATCTTGCCGTTATGTCTTTTTTATAAATCATAATTAATTCTGTAATCTTTTAATTCGGCAGTAAATAAAATATAACATTAAATTTCACTTGCGTTGCGTGCGTTCATTAGCGTCCTAACCCGACTCCTTGGCCCATCCTGACAAGATTCGGCTAAAGTGTACGCGGTCTCCAGCCAGCCGGAGCTTCCAGCTGGTCAAAAGAAGTGGAGATGGTCACAATATAAATAATATACTGAAGGAAGGCTTCAAAATTCTACAAGCTTCCAACCATACCAAGAATCTTCTCACAGAACCTCCTAGAGTCTTGTTTAGGCAGCCCACAAATCTGAAACGCATGTTAGTTCACCTTAAGCTCCCCGATCCCAACACACCTAAACAACCTAACCTTCCCCATGGTTCTTTTCCATGCAATAGGCCTAGATGCAAAACATGCAAAATACATCTCCCGTCCAACAACTTTAATAGTTCCTCTAGTAAAAAAGAATTTAAAATTAAAGGTCATCCCACATGTACAACGGAAAATGTTATCTACCAACTCAGGGCCGGATTTAGCATTTTGGCGCCCCTAGGCCCAATAATTTTTTTCCGCCCCCTAGTCTGGTTAAAGTTACTTCCCCAAAAACCCTTATTAAAAAATTATATCAGGCCTATATGTTAATTGCTTAAACACCACTCCACGATGCAATTTTACCATTGCAAGTTTTTTGAGTAATTTACTTGGTTCTGGGCTTAACAAAATGCCGTCTTAAAACACTTTTAGTAATTCTATGTAACTTTAACATAAAATATGTTAAGTTATGGCTATTTATTTTTATTTCTAGATATTTTTTAAAATATTCTTTTTCTCGGCCGTGCGCCCCCTGGGAGCTTGCGCCCATAGGCCCGGGCCTACCGGGCCTATTGGGAAATCCAGCCCTGTACCAACTACAGTGCAGGTTTTGCCCAGCTCAATATATTGGCCTAACCACTGACAACTTAAGAACCAGGATGAATGGCCACAGACATGACGTGAAAATCATGGATATGGAGAAGCCAACTGCACAACATGCAGCAATCCACAACGTTGTCACTTTTGATGAATGCTTCAAAACAAAAATCATAAAATCACTCCCTTCAGAATGTAACCCTTCAGAACTAAGAAGATGGGAACTGTCTCATCAATGGGTCACAAAATCAAGAGACCCCCCCCCTATTCTTAACCTTAGATGAATCATCCTTTATCCTTTTCCCTTTCCCAACAGGCTTTACAAAAAAAATGTGGTTCAACACTCAGTCTTCAGTCTTCTTCTTAACTCTACTGATTGAGAAAGTGAACAGTGTTTACGAAATATTTCAAAACTTTAGTGTTTTTTGTGTGTTTTCTTACTTATGTACTATTAGTACCAAGGACCATTTTCCAAGATAAGCCTGTCTCCTGTCCATACAAAATCTAACCTATATATGTATGTATAAGCGGTAAAAGTGACATTTTAAAATCATCTTGGACTTCTGATAAAAAAACAGTAAAAATACATTTTAAGAACAAAATAATTAAAGTGTCAAAAAAAGAAACTTGTGAAGTTGCTTTAAAATACTTCCATTTTAAGAAATCTATGAGTGTTAAGTTTCGGATTAAGAAAATAGATAAACAGTTTGAGGCACATTTAGAACATGAGAAATTGTAAAAAACTATAGCCATGTTGGAAACTAAAATAATATACAATCATTGTTTAGCCTTAGAACTACTTATATTTTAATAAAGATCTTTTGTATTGTCAATTGTAGTTTTTTTTTGTTATTGTATTTGGCTGCATGTTTCGCTGTGCACAGGGAGTGTTTTATTATGATCAAGTATGTGAGATGCATTGTGCCATCGATACGAGATCATGTAATAAGAAGTAATTTATATTTTCCTTTGATAATGGGAGTTGATTCCTGTTCTAAAAATATCATGTATTAGCTTTTATGTATAAAAATATTACAAATGACCAATTAAACTATATCAATAACATCCGATTTGAAGTTAAATATCTAGATGGTAGTGCAGCAACACCACAGAGTACATGAGATAGGAATTTGTGCACAGACTGGGTGTGGCACATAGATGTTTAATTATGTAATGACAGAATTTGTTACTTATTGACCATACAGAAAAGGTGTTGAAAGAGTAATAATAAGATTGTATATACATTCAAAAATTATATTATTTATTTTAAACAAATACCTATCTCATATTTACAATAATATATTTTTATTATACAAAAGGTTTTAAGGTTAAGCTTCATAAATTCAGCTATTTTTGTATAACTGAAGTGTCCTACATCTGCAAAAGTTGTGATAACTCTTGATACTGTAAAAAACAAAAAGTAAACATTTATATTAACATTTTTAAATTAATTGTGAACAAAATATTTCACATACAAGTAATTATAAAAAGTTTGCCCAAAACTTTTTTTGTAAATTTAATAAATGAAGATGATAATTTATTCATTGAAATGTAGTCTTATTACACATATTGTGTTTGTTGCGCAAAGTTGGACGTTTTCTTTTATTTGGTGGTAAAAAGTTTTAAAAAATAAACCTATTAAAAAAAAATTATATTGATTCTTGTTGGAAATTGGCTAATGAATGGTACAGCGCTCTAATAATAATAAGACCCAAAGCTATAACTAAAAAAGTGCAACAATCCAATAACTGGACAAATTAATATTAGCAAAGTTTTCAATAGTATGTCTTGCATTACTTATTCTTATGGCATTAGTAAACAATATTGAAAAATAAACCAAACTTTAAATACAGTATTAAATGTAGAATAAATCAGCGTATCCTTCAAAAGATATATTTATGTCGATCTCATACAATGTCATAATCTACCAAAATTTTCTCAACTCAAACAGCAAAGTTTCAATTAAACAATTTTAAATCAAAAGTATAGACTGACTTCTATGTTTGTTCATATTTCTGAGATTGAAAAAAGAAAAAAGTTTTTTACAAGAAAACGTATGATTTGAACAAATGTTAAGATTATCAAGCAGTCACGAGAAAATAAATTTTCACTAAATAAATCTACAAATACTTAAAAAGTTTTTTTTTTTTCAAACTTTAACTATGAAACTAATTGCATTGTTAACACTAGAACTGAGGCTGCTGTCGATTTGACCGTCATCCAACTTTCAGCTTATCAAGTAAATATTAGTTTCTCAAATTTCCTAGTCATGGATACAGTGTCTCAAATGATCAATTCTGTCCATAATTAATATAAAAAATAGTGTATTGTGTAAAAAATATACTTTTTTACCTAGAACCACGTATGGCGCTTAAAATGAAACCTTCAAAAATTCTTGTGCAATTTTCTTTATAAAACTATTATTTTCCATAAAAGTAAATAATTATGTGTTGCTTATTATATAATTTCTTAAGAGTGATTTTGTTTCTTATTTTTAGAATTGATGGTCAAATTTTCTAAAACATAATAATTATATGGTCGGCATTTTAATATTAATAGAGAATAGTCATTAGACTCATTGTGCAACTGTTACTCCAATTTTGAGAAAGCCAAACTAATGTTTTCTTAAGTCTGAGTTGTACTAATATAACATAGCAACAGCATTTGAGTGATATTTACTGTATACTTGACTGATGTATGAATCTGTAAGTGAGGTAAATTTTGCAACTGGCCACCATGACAGAGAAGATGAATACATTCCTAATGTAGATAGTAGTAGAAATGTAAATAATAAGTGTAATTCAGATTATAAATAATAGTATTAACGTACTGTTATAATCAGAACGTAAATAGGAATTTACGAGTAAACTGTGATATTCAGAATATAAATAGTAATGTGTGAGTAGGAAAAGAGGAGAGAACAAAAGATGAAACTATTTCTGTGGAAACAGGTGATGATCAACCACAGAAACTAGTGAATAAAATAAACTACGAGAAAATCCAGGATCTACATCATACACTAAGCAAAGTATAAGTAAAGGAAGTCCTGCTAATGAGTGGCAGCTAATTATACATGAAGCAACTCCCAAACATATCCAAAAATGTAAAAATACAGAGGCAGAGAGAAATTAATGTTTTCAGTGAAGTTAGAAGAAATGGATGCATATATACTTACGTGTAGTAGTGAGCAAACAGTGTTGAAATAGCCTTTGGTCAGAAGAATAGGGTTTGCCAATTTTACTGAATATAAGAGATCGTTTTCATAAAGTGCTAAAGTATATATGGTTGACTTGAAGGAATTCCAAAGATTAAAAATTGACATATTTACGCTAATGTTCGAAGTGTGGAACCATTTGGTTAAAAACTAGTACAAATGAGTGTTGATGTCCTTTTATGTAATACATGGCAAACATGTCAGACAAAATTGGAATTACATTTTGGATTGGAGCTGAAGTTGGAAAAAAAAAAAATTAATGGATTTCCGTATCTAGGAAAATTGGCCAAAAATAGAATCATTGAAAGAAAATGTACTCTGCATTTTTGATCCATTTCTAAACAAAGGAATAAGTGTTACTACTGATAATTTCTTTACTTCCTTGCAATTAACAAAGAAATTGAAAGAAAAGAAAACAAATTTAGTTGGAATTATGAATCGATCAACTCGAAAGATTCCATTTTCTATAAAAACATCAAAGGAACAACTGTTCTACGAGAAATTTGAAGAATTGTATTTTAAGCTCACCGTTTATCAGAGACAGTAAATAAAAATGTATTGTTGCTAAGTTCTCCTTATCAAGGCCAACTTAAAGCATAAACCTCAAACTGTAAAATTTTATAATTCAACAGAATATAGTGTGGATATCTTAAACCAAATGGTAAAAAAAAAACATTCTAAAGCTGCCTCTAGAAAGTGACCAGTTTAGGTTTTTACAAAATTTTGGATCTTGTAAAAGTATTAACTTGTGCATATCAGTTACTGGAGAGAAAATAAGCAGAAAGAAATTTCTAAAAGACCTTGCAGTTGAACATGCACAAAATTAGAAGTCATAGAAAGACGTGATCAGAGCTGTTTGTTTTTAGAAGTTGAACCGTCTCCTCCAAGAAGTCTTGCTGCCAGTGTTATGTCTCAAAATGTTGAAAACAATATAGCAGATGATTGTGCTTTGTGTAAAAAGCCTATTTGTGAGAATTGTGTGAAAAAGAGGGAAAAAGTTTGCCTTCAGTTTAGTGTTCTAGTCATTGATGATTTATTTAGAATTAGTCATAAAAGAATATTTCAAATAATATTTCACCTTGCAATAAGAAACTATATACTATACATAAGCTTTGATTTATTATTTCAAATTTAAGAGAATGTTACTTATTAGTGTATTGTTTATTAAAAATTAATAGGTCGGAAAAAATAGTTTTTATCATTTTCTTCAAGCCTTTATGCAATAAAATATAAAAATGACTGAAAACGCTGTTCTAGGTAGTTTGATTGAACCACAGTATAGTGTTAAAGCTAAATAAGAAACACTTACTTCTTGTTCTTTTTCCAACTGTTCTGTTAACAGATTGTCTAGAATATCTTGAAAGCGCTGGCGAAGGGCATGGTTTTCAATATTTGCAATTTCTAATTCTTGTTGATGTTTTCGTACTCGTAGTTCTGTTAATTGTCGTTGAAGAGCATCCATTCGTGAACGGATTTCACCTAAAATAAAATATTTGCTATCCATAAATTATCCACAAAAAAATCCACACAAACTTGCACAAAACAAAACCTGTACAAAATTTGTATATACCTTTCCAACCACCATACCAAAGTTTTCAAAACCCTTATGGTTTTTAAAACATAAGATTATGGTTTTTAAGGCATATCATTAGATGCAAACAAAATTAAATTAACATCAATTAAACCCAAACCAGCAGAAATATAATACGAACGATAATCAAAATCAATAACAATATAAACCTACACCTATGAGTTTTTCTTCAAGACGGACAGATAACATGGTTAGCAACACTAATATATGCCAAATAACAGGAAAATCCACAGAAGAACATAGTGAAAATTTATCATTTAATTCTGATCAAGATGAGAAATTTTTTGTAGAATATACAGAAATACCTGAATTTCAAGAACAGTTTAACACGTTAAATTTAAACAAGGAAAATGAGGATGAAGATTATTTTTTAGGAGTTACCAGCCTCGGAACAAATTCAAAATAATGAATATCCATAATGAATACAATGAAGTACCATATATTGTTGACCCAAAAACCAATTTAAAAATATTAATCGATATAGGGAGTACAAAATCCTTCATAAACAAAATTTAGCATTTAAACTATATAAAAATACTTTAAGGCAAGAATCTTTCGAAGTATCAACTGCAAATGGTCTTTCAAAAGAAAAATACATTTGTGAATTACTTTTTATTAAATATAAAAGAAATGAAATTCTATTCATTCGACTTCCATAAAGATTTTGATTTATTAGATAACAAAGGAATTAAGATTAAATTTTGGATTTTTAAAATAATAAACTAAGAGTGCTAAATAAAAATATACCAATATTCTACTTTAACACAAGAATTAGAACGTAAAGAAAAAAACAATAATAAACATACTGTTGATAAAACATAGTTAGTTACATAATACAAGCACAAAGTAGACGGATAGTGAAGATTAAAACAAAAATATATGTGAAGGTCAGGTAATACCATATACGTATTCTAAAGGACTAGAAATACTGCAATGTATAGTTACTTTAAGAGAAAGTGAAACTTTTTGCCCAATAATTAATAATAATATGGAAGATATGAAAATTATGCCAAAACCATTTAAAATTGAGCCTTTGAGTAATTTTGAGATTTTGGATACTCATACTAATAATTGTAATAAAAAAACCACAGCAAGTTTCAATTCAATAAACTATAAGAAAAGGAATAATAAACTATGATTTAAACAAAATTAGGACAGATCATATGAATTTAGAAAAGAAGAGATATTGAAATTAATTTGCCAATATTCAGATATTTTTTATAATGAAAAGGACAACCTAACTTTCACCAATCAACAATCAAGTAAAACACATAATTAGGACAAAAGACGAAAAATTCCAGTTTACTAAAGTTTACTATTTATTAAAGATACTTTATGTTTTTTAACTGAAATGCATCATCTGTCTTTACATTTATAACTAAACTGAACTGATTTATTTATCCTTATTATTATATCGGGCAACACTGATTAGTTCTGGTAGTGTTTTTAAATCTAAACATAGGATTTAATATTTACCAACTGATAACGAAATCTGTAAAAAAATAGTAGCTTCTCATGATCTTTTCAGTGAAAATATCAATTTCAAAACATTAATCTCATACCTTTAGCACTTAAAACGAAACATTGGTCAAATTGACCGATGGGTAATTTTGTGCGTAAAAGTGGCTAAACTGCTTGGCCTTGAAAACTTGCCGGTCCCACTACCTTCCTCCCCCAACCTCCTCTTACCTCCAAGGCCATTTTTACTCAGTTTGCCCGACGGTTTTGTACTGAGCAGACGCTTTGTGTAAAAACGGTCGGTCAGAATGGAGCAACTTGGAAAGATGAAGCTCACCTTCGTAGGTACCATCAGGAAAGACAAGTGGGCAGTCCCACATGAGTTCCAGGCAAACAAAGATTGACCCGTTGTCTCAACATTGTACGGGTTTAGAGGTGAAATGGTACTTATGTCCTTTGTTCCAAAGAAGAACAGATCAGTTTGCCTTATTTCAACATTTCACGATAAAATCGAAACAAATCAAGAAAAGAAGAAACCGGAGATGATTTGTTTCTATAACAAAAAACATGGCAGGAGTTAACATCTTGGACATAAAATGCGCTGTATTTTCATCCAGCCAAAAAACTAGGCGGTGGACTCTAGCCAACACCAAGCGGTCATCACCCCATCTGCGTAGAAGAATTGAAGACGTTCCAAATCTTCCACGGGACCTGACAACAGAAATTGGAAAGATCTTAGGAAATCCTCCAGCAGCTCCCGGTGCCCTTAGTGATCTGATGGACAAAAGGAAAACCTGTGGTAAATGCCCTCCAGGAAGTGACCGTAAGACATAGCACAAATGCTTCAGATGCAGCACCCCGATTTGTGGTCGATGCCAAATAAGGTCATGCATCAACTGTGCTACCGACAATGTGTAAACGTGGGACAAGGTGATACATATCATATCTATTTAGACTAATATGATTATCAAGAAAGCTTTCTTTCATTATAATCTTGTAATAATTTGTATGTAATATAACAACCCAGTAACATTTCAATATACAAAATTTGTTTATATAATTACATTTTTCGGTTTTACATGTAAAGAGTATAGTATTTTGTTTTATTAATTTCATCTGGATTATGAAAAATAAAATACAATTTGTCATAAAATGTTGTAAAACATCATTATAATGCCTGTGTGTGTGTCTAGTAATACATAATTACAAATTATAAACACACAAAATAACCATAAAATACTGTACTGACCATACGTTTCTCTTAGCGTTTTAAAAATCATGTTTCGTTATAGGTGTTAAGTAGAAATCTCATTGCAACACTAATTTTACAAATTACAATTATTACAGCCATTTCTTCGAGTTTTAAAAGCTAAACAAATAATCATAAAGAGCTCTTCAAAGTGTAGTATATAGCTTCACATGCTTGACAATAATTATACTTCACATTACAACTCCATCATCAATATCTTGACTTCAATTCATTATTAAAAACATTTTTGCTCTTCAGAGTGCCAGTCGAACCAACATTCTAAAGTTATAAAATCACAGGTGACAAATAAGTGAATAAATAATTCACAAAATTACTTAAGAATAAGTTTTAATTTTATTCTTACTTGTTGATAACTGTTGAGATGGTGAGGAATAATCATTGTCATTTCCTGGGCTTGGCAATTCTGATTTAAACATATCATAGTCATAACCCAAATTTTCCTCGGCAATAACAGTTTCTCCTTCCATGTCTTCTGGTTTAATCTCTCGTGGACTAAACATTTCTTTGGTAAACTGTGTAACCAAATTAGAACTTTGTCGATTACGCTGTCGGCCCATTGGTTGTCCACCCTGTTGTAAAAAAAAGTTATTTCAGCGTTCAAAAGTTTTTACATCATAAAAAGAATAACAAATGCTACAAGAAATAAATAATAAACTTAAATTAAGATTTCAACAAATTTATACAATAATAGTATAAAGTTATGAATGCAGGCTTAAACAATATTTTCTGAAATAAAAACAATGGAATTTTGATATTCCACCTCATTTTTCTTGTATTATTATTGGAAATAACCTGACACAAGCATTATCAACTAGTATTTAAATCATTATTTCAAGATTTACAAAGTTAGCCACCAATAAGACTTAATCCACTACACTCCATTGTTCTCTATTATACAGGGTGATTCAGAATTCCTGTCATATATTTTAGGGGATTATTCCTTGTGGCGAGACAAACATAAAATACCATAGAAATACGTCTAAAAGATTGGTTTTCCAGATATCCGCCATTTTGTTTTTTTAAGAAAATATATAACTTTAGAAATAGACAAGATATTGACTTTAGATTTGGCATACGCATTTGTTACATTATGTTAGAGTAGTGCTTTTAGGCCAATATTGAAAGAAAAATAATATTAACAAAATTAATTATCACCTGTTTCTTAAATGACAAGCACAAGATCAGTGGCTCGCCAAAACAACTCGAGTACTAGTACTCTATGGCAGAGAACCTTCATCCCTTTCACTTTCAAAAGGTCCAGTCTTTGCTTTCACCTTGACCCGAACTTTCTCCATACGGTAAATGTTTCCTGATGAGGCAATCATTACCATGTACGACACATTCAATTCCCGAAATAGTCACGTGTGGGCTCTGGATAATCCCCATGTAATCGCTGTGAGTAACCAGCATCAGCACAAATTTGCCATGAATGGGCTGGCATCTGCAGCAACCATGTAATTGGGCCCTATATTCTGCCAAATTGGCTTGATACTTATCTTGTTTTCTTGAGAGACATTCTTCCGGAACTCTTGGAGAATGTCCCTTTAGAAACCACCAGAGCTAACTTACGGTTCCAGCATGATGACACCCTGGCTCATTTTGGAAATACTGTAAAGGATCACTTGGATACAGTTTATGACCAGCAATGGATCGGACGTGGTAGACCCGTCTTATGGCCTCCTTGTTCCCAATTTTAACCCTCTGGATTTTTTGTTTTGGGGTCGGATGAAACAGTTAGTGTTCATTGTTTGGTGTCCAAGTCACTTTGTATAATATAATGAGTAATAAATTATTTATATTACCTTTATAGTTCCGTCATGTGACTTTGCGTTTGTTTTATTACAAAGGCGCGTTTCGGAGTCGTAGCTCCATCTTCAGTAATTTCACTCCAGTAAAATGTTAAAAGCAACATATACGTGTATATATTTGTGTGTGTAGTGTTAATGTTTTTGTTGTTTTAATGACCTCTACAGAGTGAAATTACTGAAGATGGAGATACAACTCCGAAACGCGCCTTTGTAATAAGACAAACGCAAAGTCACATGACGGAACTATAAAAAAAAACAGTTAGTCTACAACACGCCTGTAGAAGAAGAGGGTGACTTTGTTGCTAGAATTGCTGCTGTCATACAAGATGAGGTCAATATGTTTCCACGAGTGAGAGACTCGATTTAAAGGTGCAAGTCATGTATATGACTGGAGGGCCACAATTTGAACTACTGTTGTAATCAGCCAAACTCTGTTTAAATTTTATTTCAAAAACTAAAGTGTCATTAAATTTTCTAAAAAATGTTAATCTTGTACTTTCTTTGTAATGGCTAATTTTAGAGTTATTTTAATTTTAAAAATTTTAAATGGCCGCCATTATTAAATGAGACGAGTAAATTCTACAAGACCCTATCAATAAAAAGAGTTGAAATTACCTTAAAAGTATTAGAAATAAAAAGTATTTTGGTTCTATGTAAATCTTGGGTGTTGTAGACAACTACCAAGAAATTATGTGTTTTTAGTTTTTGTCGATAACTCAACTATCCTTCGAGCTACAGTAAAAATTTCAAAATCTCTTTGGTTCGTCATTAAACAGGGAAACTTTTTGACTCTTGTAAATGTTGTATAAAGTTAACGGTTTTTGAGATATTCGACGTTAAAAAATTCAAACGGCAACTATTTTGAAAATTATATGAAATAAATTATTAGTTTTTGGTACACGTGTAAAACGTAATGTAACAAATGCATATACCAAATCTAAACTCAATATCTTGTGTATGTCTAAAGCTATAATTTTTTTGTACACAAACAAAATGGCGGATACCTGGAAAACCAATTGTTTTAGACATATATGTTTCTATGGTATGTTATGTTTGTTTCAACCCAAGGAACAATCCCCCTATTGAACAGGAGTTCTGAAACACCCTGTACATCGGTAGATATTAATATTATTAATGATGGAAAACTACATTATTCAATTTTATGATTTCATTGTTTTCGTTACCATATTAAATATTCACCATTATACAAATACAATATATGATTTTAAATTTATACTAAGTAAGAATATATTTACATGTAGTGAATTAGAATCAGAAAGGCGGCTGTCCTCTCCTGACAAACGACTGTTGTCTTCCTCTCCTTCAAGTTCCATTATATTTATATTTTGTTCTTCCTCTTCAGAGTCACTTACAGCTTCACCAAAAATATCATGCTCGGCTAAAATAAAAAATCATGAAATTACATTTTGCCTTGATTCTATGTTGCTGTTGCAGATATTATGCAGAGAAATTAATAAAGTCAGTTTTTAATTATTTTAGAGGTTTTTTTTTTGGTTTGTTAAGGATTATATATAGATGTCGAGCCATTTTCCTCCTGAAGACTGCACAGAAAATTATATTAAAACAATAATTATGGTAATAACTGCTGTGAAGTCATTGTGATGTGGCCCAGCCAAGGAGCCCACCAAATAACAACTATAATAATAATAAATTAGGATGTAATGGGAAGGGATTTTAAATAATAAAATATCAATTGGCACTTGCGATTTTGTTGAGCAGTGCAATATGACGTAGAAGGGGGGAGAGACGAGGAGTGGAGGGCTTGAACCAGCAAGCCGAGCGGGAGTCTGTTCCGAGAGCCGCGAGAAGGAAGACCGCTACGGGACGAGGTCAGTCCATTTTTGGCCATGTGCTAGCTAAATTACTCGGTATGTTTTTCGGCCACTATTGTGGCTTTATCTTGCCGTTATATCTTTTTTCTAAATTATAATAATTCTGTAATCTTTTAATTCGGCAGTAAATAAAATATAACATTTAATTTCACTTGCGTTGCGTGCGTTCATTAGCGTCCTAACCCGACTCCTTGGCCCATCCTGACAAGATTCGGCTAAAGTGTACGCGGTCTCCAGCCAGCCGGAGCTTCCAGCTGGTCAAAAGAAGTGGAGACGGTCACAGTACTACTTTGATAAATAATTAAAAGATCACTTTAAACTGATACAGACAATGAAAACTTACCAACATCAACACTGTGCTGATTACTTAGAGATGTATCCATATTCTGAGAGACACCCTGTACCAATGGCTCTTCTTTAATCCCAATACCACCAATTCCTGCCTTTTTTTCATCTTCTTCATTTATAACCTCCCACTTTACATTCACTGCATCGTTATCTCCTCGTAATAATCTTTTAACCTGAAACAAATTAAAATTTATTGCTGTTTTCAGTCTAGAAAGGATGAAATTTTGTTATGCTCACTCATTATTTACAAATTAGGTATAAATATTTTAATCAATAAGCTAAAGCTAGATATTAGTCATTGTAAAAAAAATTACAATTGGTAAATAATCATTGTATTTGGTAATTTTTTTTTATAATAAATTTTTTTAAATAATTACATTAGTAGTATAGAAAAAAGAGCTCATGAACAAAGTGCTATAAGAGTTCTTGAACAAGTTGAAAGTGATAGTCAAGGTTGAAATAAATTTCTCGAGTCAAAAGATTCTGTTCCTTTCACTATACAACTCTAAGTGCGGAATAAGAAGATTCGTGTTGAAAGTGAAGTTGGAATAGTTGGCGGAGAGAAAATGGTATTTAGATGTGTTTAGGATGATATGACAAGGTTTGTCTTTGTTTCTTCAGACATTTGATTGAAATCTCTTTCCACCATTCCTACTTTCATTCTACCTTTAATCGCTATACAGTTCTAACAGGTTCTGTTAAATTATTTTCTTTTTTTTTTTTAAAGAAAAAAAAAAAAAAAAAACAGATGTGCTTAAAACCAAATGATAGAAGTAAAACTGATTATGTATGTGCACAATATTTTTGATTGATTATTAGTTTTAGTATGTGTGTTTATTCATCTCCAAAAGAAAACTACTGACAGAGAGATTTAAAGAAGAGTTTGGGCTTCTTTTAACGTACATTTGATCATCAATAAGTATGAATACAATGTTAAGAAAATTCTCTTAAAATCAACTAAGGATTTTGATGAAAAAAATGTTGGTTTTTAAAGGTTTTAGGTTTCTCTTGAGCTGAGGTCATTTTATTCTACGCAGAACGCTTGATGTGGGTTTAAAGAGAGCTTGATATTGTAACCAATCGCAGGGAATTAATTGTTTTATTTTAACCAATCATAGTGGTCTACTTTTTCTTATAATTTTTTTTCATAGTGGTGGAGAATTATAATTTTTTAAATATTGATTTCAACAGTATTACTCATAAAGATTTTTTTTATTGTTAATTAACCATTCATCTGAAACAAATGTGTTGTTTACTAACAGCAAGAGGAATCATGTAATAGTTGAAACATATTTTTACAAAGGTCAGACATTGTGTCTCAGCTGCATAGAAGATTTTGACATTAAGTGTGCGTGTCTTACTTAGAAACATTTAATTTTAGAAAAAAACGAAATTTTAACAGGGTTTGTGGGATGTATATAGTTGGTGTGATTGTTGTGTATTTTCACCTATAGAATTCTAAGTAGCGAAGAATTTCAAGATCCTGTATTTATAAAAGGTTAAGAATTACTTTGACGGACATTTATAAATATTTTTTTAAAAATGAAAAGTTATATAGCAGCTACATCATGTTGTTGGTCTTCCCATCTCCAAACTATGAACCACGGGCCAGGTCCGGCCCGCTGCCTATAGGACTACCTTGAGTATAATGACCAATTCTGTCCTAACAATCAGCTAAGAGAGAAAAGTTTCATATTATATGATAAGTTAAAACAGTACGCTACACCTAGACGTAAGCTCCAATCTGTCAGAGCTCTATTTAATTTACATGTTTGGCCCACGTTCTACTAAACTGGAGTGATAAAATGGCTCCAGGATACAGTAGGCCAGAAGATTCCCATTTACCCTATGAGCCAGACTCCCATTCTCCCAGTGGTGACTGACTTCGCTACTCACCTAGTCTAGTGTCACTCAACATATACTAAAAGTGAAGTTGTCGATGAAGCCTGATGCTAACTAAACGTTGCTTTATTTAAGTTTTAATACAACATTTTAGTGTAGTGCCAGTGTGTAATAAATACAGTATTTAAGTGTAGTGCCAGTGTTTTGTAACTATTATTTCAGTTATGTCTTTGTCCAAAAAGAGGAAAGTTGACAGTGAGTGTCGTGTTTTAACAAAAAATGGTGTATCAATTACTTTGTGATTGAAAACAAAAATACTGCTCTGTGTCTTATTTGTAAAGAAACAATATACGTGTTGAAAGAATATAATATTCAGACATTATGAAACAAAACATTCAAAGAGCAAATGGGTTGAAATGACAGGTCATAATCGATCAGAAAATGTTTTATCTTTGAAAAAGTCTCATGGATTCTACAGAATTACCCCATATGGCTATACTGTAATGAGGTTTGAATAAACGTAAGCCATCTTAACTGTGCTAAAACTACAGTTTCTTGATATGAATTAAGCTTATTGCAAAGATGACGAACATGTGATTTCCATTTTAATTTCATCAATAACCACTCCCCAGAGTTTTGTAGAGTTTGTACTTTCAATAGTATGTTCTGAAAAAAGGCAAAACAAATTTATCTCTTACATATTTTGGACTAAAATTAATCAATGGTGTGTTTTATTTGTGTTTAATTTCAAACCGTTAATTGAAAACCAATCTTCAACCATTGTTATTGCCAATGACACGGATTTCTCCAAATCTCTAATGTTTTTTTCCAGAAATTGTTATAGTGATATCATCAGCAAACAATACAGTTTTAGTTTTGCTTACATTAAATCATTTATATAGACCAAAAACAGTAGATATCCCAATATTCTAACCCTCGTGAATTGATTTCCTAAGACGAATAGTATGACCCACGACGGTCTGTATATATTACTCTTTGTCTTCTGCCAGCTGATAGGGGAATTTCTCTAAACTACCTGGGTTCTTTATTTTCAATAAAATTGAATAGTTCAGTACTCAATTAACCTTTATTAACAAGAACAACCATCGCCTATGATATTACAATGCTACAAATATTCTTATTACAGTAGACTCTCAAAAATTCGGATCACGAAAATCCGGACCGGACGGTAAAATTTTTGTTAATAACAATTTGCCGCTTTAGCGCCTTCAATTTTCACGCGATCTTCCGCATTGCATGAATGACTTATTTTGTAATGATTCACGCACGAGCAGTGGAAGTTTCCGCACGGCTGAGGTAATTGACATGCCCTACCCTGTGTTTTACTTAATTGCAGTTTAGTACTGTATTATATAAATTACAGTAACAGTACCATAGTTAATGTGCCAGAGTGTAACAAGTGTTGTTGGGTATCGGCATGGGCCGGTATCGATTGCATGTAGGGCTTATCACCGCTTGTATCGGCCCCGCGGCCAACTTATTTTCGACTCCGGGAAATCCGGATTTTTTGGAATCCGGACCGGCCGTCCGCCACAATAGTCTGGATTTATGAGAGTCTACTGTATTTACTATTAATCCAGAATGACTTTAATTGTTGTGACTCACAGATCTGATTCTACATTATAGTTTAATTATCTGATTCTGAAATAATTACAAGTTTCTTAATACACGAAGTTTGCTTAAAAATTCAAATAATGAGTTCTTTGTCAAAGAATTTGCGATTCTATCTAATGATGACATCTACAAATTAGAGCTTTTTCAACAGCCTTGTGGATTCAGTCAACTGCCAATCAGTTTACAAAAGCAAGTGATATGGTTGGAAACACAGTATCATGGCCTTAGATGGGATTCTAGCATCAAACCCAATTGTGATTTAAGAGATTTGTTTTCGTAACATATCGATAAGTGGTACTGTTTATGTTAAAAGAAGTGAAAAACAGAAATATTTGTCAACTCTTTTATCAGCCTTCAATGTATTGATATTAAATTTAGATTATTTAAATTGTCCTAACTTGTGTTTTAAAAAAAAAAAAATTTTGGAATAATTTATAGAAGCCAAAATGTTATTACGTTTGAACATAATTATAAAAATTCTGCATATATCAATGCTAATGTTTTACTTCAGTGGTGGAAATTGAAAAAAATAGTTACAGATCGAATCTTTACTGAGAATGATGGATCAAGACCGCCCAATATCCTTAACTTTTTAGATGTTGGCAACTACACGATTATCCTGTTCTACTGTCATCAAAAAATCAAACTTGGACTGTAAAAACTTCTTTTATGTTTGAAAAACCGTAATACCTAATTATTGGATTTCAAACAGCAATAACTATACACATATTGCTGATCATTTTGATTTTTGTGATATTGAGAACATTAAACTTTATTTAAATTCAAAATACTACCCATCAGTGGCGGCTCCAGCGGGTAGGCCCGGGCCTACCCAACTTATTTGGTTTTCGGCCGGTGACACGCCTAAATGTACATATTACCGATTTAAGGTGTATTAACGAGCTGTATGGTTTACTTTGATTTAAATATTATTTCTCAACAACTACTTTTGTGACACTTATAGGCAATAAAATATATTACATATCATAAAATAACAAAAATATTTTTATTTTTCATAGTTGACCTGGCTCCATAGTTTTAAAATTAACAGTGTGGTGTATGCTTTTATATTCAATAAGCAGTCCCCCCCTTATCCTAGGGGGTATTTACCCAGGTCCCCCACCATAGTCATGACACCCCTAAACTGTGCCTACCCAAAAAAAAATCCTGGAGCCGCCCCTGCTACCCATATGATAATATAAATGGAAACAAAGCAATAATATATAATTTTTATAGTAGATTTCAGTCATTACCAAGAAAGAGATGATCAACCTTTTCTTGATAAACTTGTTTTTCTTAAGAAAACACTATTAATTGTGATTGATTGATCGAAGCAGGTTGATACACTGAAAACGGGCTCATTAGATGTTTGACTTGAATTGCAAACTACTAAAGATTTTCCAGCCAACACTGCTTGCTATTGCCTAATTATTCATGATGCACTTGTTCAATATACCCCTCTATCAGGAATTGTTAAAAAATATGTAATCATTAGAAACCAATAAAAAATTATATATAAAAAAAAAAATGTAGTTGTTTTATTACTTGGTTTGCTTTCCACAAATACATATTTTGTTTGTTGGGTAGTTTACTCAAAAATGTTTTGATATAAATGATCAACAATCAAATATTTTACCAAAAGACATAGGTTCATGATTTTTTTTTTTTTAATATACAAACCTAGTTATAGAGGAATAGGTACATTATAAAATTAAACTCATTATCTAGGAATAAATACTATGTTTTTTAATATACAAAATTATTATAGTGGTTATAAAAGTACAATGTAATTATTTCTACAATTAATACAATATTTCCTATTTACACAATTAAATTGTTTAAATTAATTAAATTAAATTGTTTCTACAATATTTCTTATATATTTTTAACTAAAAGTACAATACTATATTTATAAATCGTCATCATCATCATCATCTCTTAAATCTTTTGAAATTTGGTTTTTTAATAATTCCTTTAATAAAAAGTGGCCATAAGCTATTGTTGTAATACCATCGTCACAAATATATCTTTTATCATCATCAGCATTAAGAGCCAATCTATCTACTGTTATGGTATGCACAATGTGTTTTTTTGATCTAAATGATATAATATTTCTTCTTGAATTAATAAAGGATTTGAAACCATTTTTGTAGTCACCAAAAAGAATAGTTTTAATGGTTATGCCCTTAGCTTGTTCTGTAACATCATTTACAGTTTTAAAAGTGTATAATTTAGCTCTTAGTTCGACAAACTATAACAGTCCAATACCTTTACATTCATCTTTAAAACATCTTAATTTTTTTGCATTATCACTAAAGTAACCTTCATGAGTGACAGGAAGATCTAACAAATCAAAGTGTTTCTTAACAATCAAATTTTGTTTTTTATATCCTGATAAAAGTTTTTTGTAAAACTTTTATAAAAAAGTCCGTCTGTATCCATATAGAGCAAATTACGATTAGATTTGCACATATTTGTCATCACATCATAATACATTAAGGAACTAATAGTGACCACAAGAAACATTTATCACTAAAATTTTGGGGATTTATTATTGCATTTTAATAGTATTTTAAAGCAAGACCTTTTCCCCTCGTATTTATTTTCTTCATTGCATAATTTTCCTAAAATTATATCCAAATTTGAATCTAAATACACCGACAGAATTTTTGTATTGAAATACCTCAACTGCCTTTCTCTTGTTAAAGGTTTTATATACGATGTTTCCACTACAATATTAAATTTAAAAACACCATACTCATTTAACAAGCGAATAATAAGATGTTTCATTTCCTCATTGCTATTTTCTAATAATGTGCAATTATCTGCTACATCTAAAATATTATTTAAATAAATGTTTTTAGCTTTCCTCGAAAAGTGTGTTCTACTCGTACGAAATGAATCATTTCTGAAAAGAAAAGAAAAAGTACACTATAAGAAATCTTTATTTATGCAAGCATAAACACAATATTATATACACTATTAGTTAATATATATTTACATATTATTTTTAAAAAAACTCATACATTCATACAATATTAGTTAATAACAAAGAAAATAATTATTACATAAATATGATAATAATATGATAGTGGACTCCTATATTTAACTAAAATCTATTAAATTTTTTTTGTCATCAATCTTAACAGTTTCAATAGATGCATTTCAACTTTTTGTAGTTTTAAACCTGCATATACCAAACTATCATTGACTCTTTTCAGCAACGTATCATTTGAAGAATCAACAACAAAATAAGCTTTTTTCAAACTTTGGTCCAGGATTGTTTTTCCGAACATTTTTTTAAATCATTGCAATCTGTAACCTCAATTTTTACTAAATGTGAACCATGCTCCCCTGGAGTAGTTATTTTTCTCCTTTTACTATTTTTTTGATACTGTAAAACCTGTTTAATTAAAACTTTGCCTGAATGTTTAATTTTTTTGTTAGATTTTTTAAATAAATTTTCAAATATATCTGTATCATTGTCATCAGATGATGAATTTCATTCCAATGATGAAGAAGAGCTAGACAAAGACATTGAAAATGCATGTTGCTTTTTAGATGATTTACGTTTTCTAGACTTTTCAGTTTTTGGTTCAAAATTTATCTGTAAAATCCCTCTAATAATATTTAAGAAATTTTGTGCTGATTCAAGTGAAAAAAGTTGCTCTTTTTTCTTTAAAACACTAGCCAAAATTTTAGAAATTTCTTCAAATGACAGTTCTTTATTGTGAATCATAAATATTTTAAAATTCTGTATTAGAACAAACATCCGGATTAATCTTTAACTCATCCAGCACAATTTCCCACTTTTTCAAAGTACACATACCAATTAATACTAATCTCTCAAGTAAAATAATTATATTAATTTTTAGCCTATTTTTTTGTGCCGACTGCCTGAAGGAGCCTCCAAATTTTGAATTATATTTCTCGGAGGACAATCAATCGTGCAATCGACACACATGATCTCTCCTTGAGTTGAAGATAACTGGGATGTCATTACTGAAAAAATATATAACAATTTTTATTTCAGTCGATCCAAACCCTAAATCACCTCTTTCGGTAACAGGTAACTCACAAAGCATTTCTTGCAATTTTGGATATAAAATTACCTCACAAATCAACTGAGCTAACAGTTGATTTTTTTTCAACAGTCGACATCTCCTTTTTCACAACAAAATCTTCATGTGAATGATTAAATAAAAGTATTTGTATAATAACAGTATAATCTCTATCGATTACACCAGCACCTACATCAAATAAGTTAGCTTTAAATAAGTAAGCTTTAATTAAATAAAGTTATTTAAAGCTATACCTGACCTAGGAGCTATTCTGCCATAACAATTGTCTGGTAAAATAATTGCTAAATCTGTTTTAATTAGTTTTCTGTCTAACTTAGGAACTATATAATCATAGGCACTCCTAAGGTCAAATCCAGTAGCATTAGACGTTCCTTTTTCAGGCGTAAATCCGTTAGTTGTTAGTTTACGAAATCCTAAAGTTGGTTGTTGATTCATGACTGAAAGGCCAAAATAATTGGTTTACAAAATTAGGTACTGATACATTACTTGTTAATTTAACAAATCCTAAAAATTTTTTGGTGTGTAATAAGAAAAATAATAATAATCTATTCATTAAATACTATCTGTACAAAAATGACTCTTCACGTATTCGGACCTTCTATAAATAATGGATCTAACCAATCCAATATAGTATAATGTTTAGTTTCAGTTACAAATTTTGAAAATCCATAATTGATTATATAAGATTGTGCTTGCATTCAGACATAAACAAAGTTTTGGATGAACAAGTAATATATTAACTTTCTGTTGTACTGTCAGCATGTTGTCACTAGAAAAAATGAATTGTTTAAAAATAAAATTATAAAATTTATAAACTTTTTTTCTTATGGTTTCACCAAAATGAATTATATTTTAGAAATATTTACCTGATAGTAGAGTAGAAGACTGTAACTGTGATGAACAAAGTAGACGGTGTTGATAGAAGATAGAATTCTAACTGATGTAAATCAAAAATACTGAGCTGTGGTAGATACAAGAACTGTTAGACACATGAAGTACAAACAAAATTCAAGCTAGTTATACACTTGTAATGTCTAAATTAGATCATATAAAACGTCTGCACACAAGGTTTAGTAGAGGAGGAAACCTTGAACATATAAGGAAACGGCTTTTGTTTTGCACACAGAACTTAATGAAAGCCAACACAATTAATACCAAAGTATTCATGGAAAAACTCACTAATTGGAAGTCGGTGCCAAAAAATAAGCATCAATTATAATAACAAAATATCTGATGCTATTAATATGCAAATAAAAAGTTCTTAATTAACTTTGAATGTTAAGGACAAAGTTGAATCATTAACAAGCCTTGATTGGAAATTTCCACAAGGTTATATTCGAGATGTAGGCTACTAATAATATGATGAAATATTTTAAGATGTTTACAAATGAAAGAAAACACAACATATATTCATTTTTCAAAAATAGTTTATTAAAATATATTACAAATTTGCAATTTTACAATTAGGTGACCATTTATTTATGGTCTGTTTTTGAGTCATCATCATCTACCCAACTGTAGGCATGGGACATTCTCCAACCAGTAAAAAACAAATAAGTAATAAATTAAGTTATTAAGGGATTAGATTCATATATTAATAATTAAGAAGTCTACATAAAAATTAAAATGATTTAAACCACAATTGTAAAAAAACTTTGAACAAAAAATGTTTAAGACAAGTAATTATAAATCAATCAATTTAAATTAAGCGCCTACTGTGAATGTAATGTAAGACCCTCTAGGCTACAATTGACAAAAGCGCGTGTTTGACACAACACTAAAACTACGGGTACCACTTGGAACGGAAAAATACAAAATTCCAGGAATTCATCAATGCAAGCTAGGCAAAGCATTGGAGCGTTCCGTTCCAACCGACATTCGAGGGCCTCCAGCTCAGCGTTCCTAGGAAGTAGGACGCATCTTCAGATCGCTCTGTACCAAAATCAACATGGAACATTTGAAAAGTTTGTAATTAAAAAATCTTTAAACAACAATGTTAATAAAAGAAGTGATGTGTTAAATAATATGTTTTGGACCTAAGATGTGAGTAAGAATACTGTAACTTTGATATATTTGTGTTAGGACTTTGGACTGAATTTGATTCTTAGCACATAAGTATGTAATTTCTTGGATATGTATTTTTAGCGTATGTAAACTAATATTTCTCAGAATTCTTGATCAAAACAATAAGACATGTTTATTTTTGAAATTAAAAGAAGATGTTAAATTTTAAACATGAGTGAGTAAAGTTCTCATAGAGTATATCCTACTATTCACGTGTCACAGCAGTCTGCCTGGTGAGTACAGATTAGAGCCTGGACCTTGTTCTCTTTCTTTTAATTATATTTAATATTACAAAATCAATAAAAAGCTCTTAAAGCACAAATTAATTAAACTCCTCTTACACAACAATGAATTATAATTTTACAATTTATGCACGTAACACTATCACCTATTCCAGTATAATAAAAACCTGTTATAACCATATCATTGATGTTTGGATAAGGTTTTGGCCAGTTCCTAAATGTCGCTTTAATTTTATTTTCAACATTGGTAATTGATAATTTGTACTTAACATATAATCTTACATACAATTTTTGTTATAAATACAATTTGGAAAATCATCACAGCAACTCAGTTTTTCATTTTTATCATTGAATGAAGAGACATTTAAAATCGTGTAAATAGACTTCAAAAGTTTTTTACATTGATTCAATAAATATAAATTTATTAAAAGAAAAATAATGGTTACAACAAACATTATTTCTATTTTTCTACTCTTATTTGTGTTAACTCGTTGCTATCAAGTTCACAACTGTAAACACGAAACAATATAAAAACTCAATTCAATTCAATTCAATTCAATTTTTATTAGTCTGTTTGACAAATTTACATTTGTATTTAGACAAGTCAATAATCATGGATAAGATATGCTAATACAATAGCCATACATAATGAGTTACAAAATCCAACAAACACAATAAATCATTTAAAAGATAGAGACAACATACAGTTTATAATAAATAACATATACATATATATAAAAGAAAAATTATACAGTTTTAAAATTCTCACGTGGCTTTAAGCTTAGGTCAAGAAATTTCAAAGTCAAGTAAACTCTAGTACATAATTATTTCAACTTCAATTTTATATCAATCTGTATTGATCCGTTTTTGATAAATAATATATTTATATGGCACGTCAGCTTATTAAAATCAAATTTTAACATTAGAATTACAAAATTTAAATAAAACTCATATTCTTAAAAATTATGATAACACAAAATACACACACATAAAATTTAAAATCCACAAACTTCTTCTCTTCTATCCATTGTTATGACCTTAGCCAGTACATTTAATTTATACATGGGTACTCATTTTTTATAATAATAGGCTATAATGTGGCATCAAGAAACTCCCCCACAGTGTAGAAAGCATTGAACTTCAGCAACCGCTTTAATTTGTTTTTGAAAACACTGACTTCCATCGTTTCTTTAACCTCTTTAGGGAGTTTGTTCATGAAACGGACTCCAGTCTCAGACGGTAGCTTGTCGAGAGCTTTTAATCTATGCTTTTTGCCAAACTATACATATAGTATCAATGTTGCGTTTACCTTATACAATAACTGAAAATGTACCAATGTTTTATACAATATCTTAAACGCTTATACATTTTCGCTAGATAAACGTGATGTCATATAACAATGATCTCAAACACTTATCCCTATTCCATACGCTTACAGTGGAGTAGACGTGACATCATATAGTAATGTTATAATAAAAAAAATGATGTTAAAACACTAATCCCTATTTAATATATCAATTAACATTATTCAATAATGTCACTACAATATAACTTAATTTAATATCGTCACTACAACAACATTTATATCGTAACTATAATGTCATCATAACAAATATGTCGTAACGTTACCACAGAAATGAAGTCAATACATACATGACTACTAATAAACGTCACCACATAATTATGTCAATATAAATATATTTACAATGGAATAGAAGTGACATCATTTATGGATATACGTCTTTTTACACTTTAACACCATTTATATCGTCACTATAGTCGCATTATCACGAACATAACGTATGATAGCATCACTACATACGTATTTATAATATAATGTCATCACATATTATATACCATCGTGTTCACTTTAACACCATTTAAATCTTCACTATAGTCACATTATCACAAACATAACGTATGATAGCATCACTACATACGTATTTATAATATAACGTCACCACAAAGATGACGTCAGTACATACGTGACGTCACTAAACCTTATGCCAGTACGGCCGGTATTTCCCAAGATGATATTACTTGATGACATCACTGATGACGAAAGCACTATGACGTATCATGGAATTCCCGGTGGGACTAGCAAACCTAGACTACTTTAATTGTTTATCATTTAAAAGTTTAAACATTCATTTTTTTTTAAAGTATAAACTTTTCCAAATCCATTTTCCTGGAAAACCAAATTGATGAAAACCTTATCAATATTATTGCCAGATAGCGAAACCACTATTTGTATTTTCCTACCTTTAGATAAATATATTATTTAAGTTTAAATATTTTCCCAACTGATTTGAATTTTTTTTTCCGGTATGGATAAAACCAGAAAATATGTCAACATGTGAAATCTTAGATGTGCCATATGCAGCAAAAATAGATACTTCACATTTTTCTTTACTAATGTTAATAGAAAATATATTTATTTTAGGTGTTGATTCTTTAGATAAATGTTAGGAAAAAATGTTAATGCGTTAAAAAATCATATAGATACTGAACCAGACTTGTTAAATGTATAATTTGTACTACAAAAAATAAGCAATGCTTTATTATCAGACATTTATACTAGATTTGATTTTTCACATCATAAGTTAATAAGTAAATGCTACAGCATTATCATTTGATGAAATTATTGTTGCTTTAAATCCAGATTGTTGCTTTCATTAGATATTGTTCAAAAATTAATGAGTATTATAAAAGTTTGTGTTTATTTATAGAAATATTTCACTTCATTTTTTACACATTTTTAATTCATTTTCATTTTAATTCCTAACATATTTATTCTATAACCTTTACATCTAACATTTTTTCATTAAATAGATAAATCTATACATCGTTCTTAGAAAAATGATGTAAAACAAGTTGTGTTTGGCATAATATTACTATTTTTTACAAATTAAAAAAAAAAAAAGATTAAAAAAGGAGAAAAATACAATCCAATAGCATGGCCATATATATATGTGTGGTTGAAATCTTACCTGCTTCAATTAATTCTTCAAG
This sequence comes from Aphrophora alni, assembly GCA_963513935.1. Taxonomy (NCBI): domain Eukaryota; kingdom Metazoa; phylum Arthropoda; class Insecta; order Hemiptera; family Aphrophoridae; genus Aphrophora; species Aphrophora alni. Next base: position 145,495,848 of record OY740769.1, on the reverse strand, counting down.
TATTGAGGTAATTACGTTCAAATCATTCATATTACCTGATTGTTACGAAACGAACAACAGTTTTTATCTTTCACAAAGTTCAGGGAACATTCCAATAAACGAACTGAAGTGTTAAATTGGAAACTAACATTTCTTCGTCAAAAATTTTCATTCCTTGTCCTGTAATTTTAGTTATATCAGAACTTTGCAATTATATTCTCATATATTTTACCTCAACTCGATTTAATTTTTCCTATCACAGAATTATTTTGTCTATTATAGATTACTTTCTTTTAAAATTTAGCTATATGTTAATAAATCTTCTTCAGTAAATATATCAGGACTCGAATTACTCTTAAAAATTAAATTATACAATCCAGTATAATGTTTTTCATTCATAATTAAATCCTCACATTCAATATCAAGTACTTTACCATCCAACATCCATGTGTTACCATTAATATTTATACCAAATGTTTTGTCAATTTCCCAACCATATCTTGAGTTGAAAATGATGATAGTTTCCCTAGCTTGCGGTGTTTTAACAAAATCTTCTCTTTATATCACCTATTTACTTAATTTTTTTTTCAGTGTGTGTTTTTGTTTTTGTTAATATACTTCACCTTTTTTTCAGATTCAATATCATTTTCACAGGTTTTCACTTTTGGAAATAGGGGAATTAATGTGGCTAAGCTTGATTTTAATAGGATCCAGCCTAATTTTAATCAATGTAGATGTTAGTAATAAGTAACTTTTTCATATATATATATATATATATATATATATATATATATATATAACTAGAAGAAAGAATATAAAATACAAATTAAACAAAATTTGAGGAAACTTAAAAGGTTTTTTTAATAAACTAAACATTTCTTATACTATATATTGAAGAGAAAAGGAAACTTAAAATATAAGTCACAGACAGGATTGTACACCAGCCGCTCACAGTTCTGACATAACCATACAATTTAAGCATTTAACCGCCACTAAAAAATGTAAAAGTTTATTTAGTTCTAAGTTTAGACACTAGGCTTCATTTAAATCGTGAAAATTTATTTACTTCATAATTTTAACACTAGGTGTATTTTATTTCATATTTCAATTAGTTCTTAATCTGAACACTATGTTTTTTCACATCAAGACATTAAAATATGATTTCTTTACATATATATATTAAATAGTTTTAAAAATACTATAGTACTTACCCAATATTCAAAGTATAAGGTAATCGGGGGAAAAAATCGACCTCTAATTTGAAATTGGCAGGAAACCGAAAAAGTGATTTTTGTCATGTTGTCAGTTAATCACTGTTGTTGTTTGTACATAAGCACAATAGCAGCTAAAAAATTAAATAGGAACATGGAATATGGTGTAGGGGACTATATTCGCTACACAGATGTTGTTGTTCTAACCTACGTGCGAAATGGCCGGCCGTAATTGTTTGCGTAATAGTGAAATAGATCGTATTATTGATGACAACGGTTATTTAGTTAGTGATGATAGTGTCGATTATAACCAATATGGAGAAGAGATGGTGTTAGAAGAAGTTTTCGAGGAACAGGAGATAGAAAATGATGCCTTTGACGACGAACTTGGTTTGGCTAACAGAATGAACTTATAGAACAGAATTTTGCTCTCTATTACCTACACAATATAATTTATTACAATTAAGGTGATAAACTTTATTGTATTGTAGCAAAATATGAGGCTATTTTAGACCTATAATAAATAATTACCTACAGTTTCAGGAGACTTTTATTTGACGCCAGAACTTTCAATAAAAAATTTTTGCAAAGCAACAAGAATACCTACTAAATTTGAAATTTTATTTTAAATTTTTATTTCTAAAAAATGGTCAATAATAAAAGAAAAAAAGTTAAAATTTTTAATGTTTTTTAAAAAACCCGACGGATAGGCAGAAAGACAGACATTTTATTTTGTGTTTTTAACTCTAAACATTGCTTAGATATCTATAAACAAATGTTAAAAACATCATTAAAAACTGAACACTAGAACTTACTTTATAATAATTTATGTAACATTCTGCTAAAAGGGCAAAAATAATAGGAATGTCCAGGAGCTGCAGGGCTTAGATAAATAGGTAGACGAATGTGTTAAGACAAAAAAGGGCCACTGAGTTTATACTGTTCATGAAAGAAATTTACTTTTTACAAACAGATTAGATTATATTCAGATTTTGAAGTAATAATGAATATTATTATTCCCCCCTCCCCTATTGAATATTATGTATAAATTACAAAACATTAAAAAAGTAATATATTTGTTTCTTAAGTAATTAACCACTGAATTACAGACCTACACAATCCATTTATAAGAATGTTGTAAGCTTACTAGTAAATCCAAAATAGTTCATTTATTATTTTTCTTAACCCTGGAACCGCCAGGCGACCCCTTTAGCCTAAAATGGTGGCCGCGACATTACTCATGCCTTATTACACCAACTCTAAAACACGTATTTTGCAATTCAACATTACGCCCACTTAGAATTGTGCTATCGCAATAAATAAAATACTGTTGGAAAGCTAATGTTCTGTAGATGCATAATCATGCAAAAAAAATACCACAAAACGTTATAAATAATATTCCAAAAATTGGTGAAGTTCGCATATTTTTGATGCGTAAAACTGTAGATTTAAACTCTGCGGTTTTTATTAAAAGCAACGCCATTTTCCCCCATATGATTACACTTCTATATTTCTATCAATTAAGTCAACCAAAACACTGTTCTACAGATCACATGTTTCTCTTTCTAACCGTAGATTACAAATTTTTCTGCGTCTCACAGATCCAGAGATATTTCTACTTGACGATAGTACAAACTTGACGCAACAAAATTCATTTGGCATTCGGTGCAGTTTACGAAATGACATAATCCATTTTTCTTTTCATATTTTGTACTAGTTTTTTATAGTATGTTGTAGAGGAAATTTCATTCTACAAGTTGGTACTACTTGATATAGGCAATACTTACTTAGAAGGTTTTGTTTTGATCTCCCAACATACACAATTGTGTGACGTAAATACTGTATTTTGAAGGTTTGTGTATACAAATTGTACATAAATTGTGTATATAAGTTACAATATATGTGTTTTTATTTCTAAAGTTTGTTTTTGAGTGAATTTCTAGTTTGTGAACAGTTTATATTTGGGATAACCTAAGATGTAAATTGTAAATCTAGGCTATAAGCAAATTTTCTTATATTGAGTGTTTTATTTGATTATACAAGTGAATATGTGTGTTATTCTTTGTAAAGTATATTGTTTTAGTGAAATCTAATGATTTCGTCTTAGGCCTAGCTTTAGAAAGTTACTAATTACGCCTAAATTGTTGAGGTGTCAAAACCTAACCTCACTCGTCAGAGTATCACTTTTTAGGGGAAATTGTTATTTTTATTTTGAAAATGTAACAAATTATTATTTTTTCCCCCTAAATAATATATTCACAAATATATTATAAATCTCTAGTAATCGTTGAAAAAAGTCCGAAAAATCTATTAGTATGGTGTATATAACGATTTCTGTGAAATTATTCTCTTTTCACTCTCCGATTTTTTGGTATTTGACCAAAAAACTCCAAAATGATACATCTAACATTTTTTTTTCACTACACACCTAGATTCTATGCACCTTTCTGAACATAATGATATATAGAACTTTTGTATAAAATATATATTACTATTTTTGGTAAATTGTTGAAAATAAAATGACCATTTTCCCCTTTTATGTAATTTTTTTTTTTAATTTTGAAAATGTAACAATTTTTATTTTTTTTCCTAAATATATTGACAAAATTACACAAAACTATTGTATATCTTAGAAAAGGGTAGTAAGCTATGGATTTTGGATGATGCAGGTTTTTCTGAAAAATTATAACATCATTTTTTGACATGTAACATACTTACTCCAAAACTGTTTCAAAAAAAAATTTTTTTATTACATAGATGAATTCTATGCATCTTTCTGAGAAAAATGATGTCTTATAAGTTAGGTTTTGTATAAAAATAATATATTTTATTAATTTTTAAACAAACGAAGAATTTTTAAGACAAATTAAATTCTTATCTCAAAAATATGACTGTCATTCTTCCCTAAACCTGTACTCTGGGGTTTTTTTTTCGATCCTGATAATGTGTTGAAAAATGTTTTGTTCTCGCTCACCCCTAGTTACTAACAAACTGTAAGTATGTCTGAAGATGCCTCCAGTTGAAGCAAAACAGCTGTAGTATAGTATTTAATAAGGAATCTACCACACTTTTGTTGTAAATAGAACTGCTGCTGTGGTATGTAATTTACTTTTGAATTATAAGATCTGATAATATATTTAACTAAAATACTGAAAAACAAAATAAAAAAATTCTATACCTCTTTTTCTATTTCAGGAGCCTCTACATACTTCTTCTTCAATGTCTTTCGGAATCTTCTTCTTCGTACATTTTTCATTGGTGGAGTGATTCCATGAGGCCATAAAAATTTTTTATCCACTTTGTTTGGATCTTTCTTTTTCTGTTTTAATGGTGATTCATCATCTGTAGTAGTATGATCGTCTTCTTCCTTACAAATCATAATCTGTAAAATATCAATAATTGGTAATTTAATTATGATTGACTATAATTAATATATAATGTTTCAGATTGGAGATAATGGGAAGACTGTTGGGAAGAAATGGACTGTCTTATTTCAAAAATATAAATTTCTGGGCTTTGCCTGAAAACACTGTGTTATCAGCATCACATGATGGTGGATATAAATATTTTCTTACAAATACTACCCTTGTCACACATTACAAGCAGTTTAAAACACACAAATTTGCAATATATAAGAACATTTTACAATGAAATTAGTTTTATTATTTATTATTAAATTTACCACTCAGATGATTGTAACTAAACAGATTTATAAAATCAGATTTATTATCTCCTCAATCAGTTAACAAATATATTTGAGTTGAATGTTGCAGTTTTTGTTCTTTTTCGTTATTGATGGTAATGCACCGGTTATTTTTAAAAAAAATAAAATTATTAACATATACAAATTACTACATTATTATTATTAATATAAAATCTCTAATCTATGAAGATGATAAAACTTACTGGCTAAAAAGGTGATTGTGTTGATGAAATTATGGTGTGATTTTATGATACATAGAATGTTCACTGATTTTGTTCTTTGTTTTGACAGTTTTAAATGTTTATATAGTTTATTGAAAATCAGAAAATGTTTATAGTACTAGGAAGTTATCCAAATGAATCAGTTAATTCAAGTTTGTTTTGGAACACTGCCCTAGGGAATTTAGATTATGTTTGGATTTACGCCGGTCAGTGTAATTGTCACACATCTTCTCCAACAACAGACTTTGTGACATCAATATTATGATCTTTATTCTACATTCTATATGGATAGCGAGGCAAATCATGACAACAACAAAATTATGCACATGATTTTAATTATGATAAAAAATTAAGCACTGAACTTATTAGTTTAAACAAGCACACAGATATATAAATATATTTTTGTTAACTTTGTCTATTGATGTGGATTTAAAAATCCTTATAAACAAAAACAAACTTTCAAGTTTACCTAGCTTATTGTCTCTCTTTATTGTAAAATACCTTCAATGTACTTTTGTTTTGTTATTTACCTGACATAAATCAGCTGTTTTGTAAAAGCTCTTATTGTCTATTGTCTTCAAGGTTTCTATTACGGTTGGAAGATCTACGACCTATAAAAGACAACAAAATACCAGTAGATCAAAAATTTGTTATTATAATTAGGTGAAACTAATTTAAAATATCTCAACTGAATAAATTATTTGAAAATACAACTTAGAACTACACAAGAATGCCCTATAGAGTTTTCTCTTTGGCAATAGGAAACAATGTTGAATCCTCAAAATTACATTCCATTTCCCAAATACCATTTCTAAAATATTACCATTTTTGAACTTTCAATTCCAAATTTGATGGGTTTGAAGTTTCTCAGGAGTGCATTTTAGCACAAAGCTAAATTGGGCTAAAATAGATCAAATTATTTCAATCTAAAGAATCCATAATTAATATTATTGTTCTTTTCACTACATGATTCAAATAGCAAGAGACACGGAGAAATCATGTCCCGTTAAGAGACGAAGGACGCATGTACGAGGGGTAACCAACAGAAGCTCTAGAAGTCCTACTAGGACTTGTGCTTCTCGAAAAAAAATTCAAGTGGTGGCACTAATGTCTGCTAACAGATTAAAGTTGTGGACAAATGGAAAAGGAGCCTCTGAAATAGTACACACCACTATAATTTACATCTTCTTAAAGAACTTTGTTCTGGACATCAAATGTTACGCTGACACAGTACATACGCATTTAACCCTTTACATGTTCTTTAGGCTAGATGACTGATGTAGTACATTGATGAATCAAATCGAATATCAAAGCACAGTGTGATGGATAAAACGTACAATGACGAGCTTCTTGAACATTTTTGAAGACATATTCCCAAACTAACCAGATCTAGTGGTTTCTTCTTCTTCAAACAATGAATTTCATTGTTGTTGGCCAAAAGGTGTCTTGCCTCAACATTATTGTACATGTAAAATGACTGTTCATGCCTTATTGCTTGTTTCACAACTTTATATTGTTTCAACGCTTAGGATAGTATTTATTTTGAGGTATTGGTGAATGTCACTGTTGACATGGATGTCTAATGTTTTTAATTATTAATTAAACAAATAATAATGAAATCGTGAAAACTATATTAATAAACACTGGCAAAGGTAAATTAATTAGTGGACTGTATAGAATGATTATAAACTGATTGACTAAAATTAACTATAACTTAAATTGGTTAGTTTATATTTTGAAATTGAAATTTCCTGTGGATGATTCCATGACCTAGATCGAGTAAGTTTGGTAAACAACTATCTACTTCTATCTAGACTCCCTTTGTCACTTGAGAGACCCTCACAAAATTGTTGAGTTACTTACTGTCATCACTCCCTTGTCACTTTCTACACACATGCACGCACACACACAAGCACACACACACACACACACACACACACACACACACACACACACACACACACACACTAGAAAATATTTCTATTTCAAACTGTTTTACAATTATTATTTCTAATGTCTACAATTTAAATAACCAAATTAACATACAAAAGACAGTAAACAGTCATAGTTTCTTATATAAAATTTGGCTTTGACAAATTGTATTAAATCTTTACATGAATTTTTGGCAACAAATATACAAAAAATTATGCTATTACTTATGTATATGTACATAACAGAAGAAGAAATGTATGTTTTTATTGTCATAGACTGTCTTAAATTACTTGAGATAAAATACTTGCTTTCTGGGTAGAAAATTTCAGTAGCAAAAAAATGTAGCAGACACTGCATAGCCTAATGCTTTTAGTTGAGGTGAATATAGATAAGACTGAAAACAACCATTGTTCGTGGTTAATGGTTAAAACTCAGCAAATCCATGAGTCTAAAATATCTAACTGAAAATGAATCAAACAAAAATACTGGTTGTAACATCTGTTTATCTGTAACAATTTGCATTTGTCTATATATGAGTGTAGTTAGTGTTTTATTTGTTTCTTAATATAATTTTGTCTCTTGGTACATGGACAAGAATTCACTATAAATTGGTTCTTTTTGTATTTGTCCCCTTTGTAATTTAGTTTTATTTTTTATTAAATATTTGACTAAAATAAAACAACAGCGAACTTACTTTGGCATGCAATAACCAATGATCAACTTTAACTTCTCCATATCGTATGTCATTTTCAAGTTTTATATACATTCTGTCTTTGAGGTTTGTAACACCACTTCTTAGTGCCTCTCGTAAAGCTTTTGCTGGTTCCTTAAAACAAAGTAATTTGTAAAATTAATCTTATAAATAGGTTGATAACTATATATTCATTGATTTACAAATCTGCTGCTGCCAAATAAAATAAAAAATTTTAGCATGCATTAGAAGAAATAATAATTACAAGAATATATCAAGAAATATATGAATAACTCGAAAATAACAACTGAGCTTATTTGATTAATACAATCCTTAGCGAGTGACTTCCCGAATACTTTCCTGTTCTAACCAGTTAACCAGTCTGATGATGAAAAATCGAGGGGACTAGAATGCTTCATATTACCTCAGATTAACACCATAGTGTCCTATCATTTTGCCCAATCAGCATGGTTTTAATATCATCTTAAACTATCTTCATCTCAATTTGGTCTAATATGACATTTGCAGTTTGCTTCCAAACATAAATGTTTACACTCTTGGGTAACTTTGTGGTATTAGTTATTCACAAATAATCTCTAACTTAACTTCACAGCCTTTATTTCACCAATCATTATTTGCACCATTTCAACAGCTGTTGGTAAAATCAGATCTTCAGCAATGGTATATGGCTTACTGGCTTTTGCAATGCGAAATCAAAGTTAATAACTTGCTAATAATACTTTTCATTACCAGTTGTTGCTGATGTTATAGTGGGTAGGAATTTGGCTTTCTTTCAAAAAATTCACAAGCTTGTCTTTTTTATGTGAATATTCGCTATTTAAATATCGAAGTAGCTTTGATGACTTCATATTTTCTTTTGACAAGACTTATCAACAAATAACACACTGCAGTTTATTGGAAATAACGGTAAAACGATATTTAAGATATTCATCGCTGTACAATCTATTTTTTTTTTTTATCACCAGGCGTAACCCAATGCTCTTTCCATACATCGTTCTAATGCTCTTTTTAAAAATAATAATATATTTTAAAGTGTCACTTATTGGTAAATATCTATTGTACATCATGCTCGGATTTTTTTCTGAAAAATTATGAAATCGTTAACTATTTACCCTACATTCAAACTACCACATCATTTTTATTTTGGAAGACACTTTTCAAGACACAAAGTACATAAGTTTAGTAGAAAATAATAAATATAAATGTATGAAATACAGCTCAGGTTACGAATGCCTACGTCAATAATTGTGAATACGTTTATCAAGTTAGTGAATGTGTGATAACTTGTTTTATTAGGTCTGGCTAAGGAGACCGTATATACTGTCTGACGATCACAAGAATGAACGCAACGTATGAGAGGTGAAGAGCGAACTGCACATGCGCTGATCGCATTTAGAATACAAGACTAGTAAAGTCCCTTTAAAAACTATCATACTAATCGGTTAAAAAATATCAGGTTGAGATTTTCCACAGTTGTGAGTGGTTAAGTGTAAGTGTAGGCTGTGTATAATTTCAGTGTAAATAGTGGTTGTGTAAACCTTGTTTAAGAAAAGCATTCAAATAAGCAGTTGTAACTCATTTCAGGGTATTTATCGTGTCAAACCATTGAGCAATATTATTAATTAGAGTAGTAGTGAGATGTTCAGTATCAACTAAAATATTTCCTTATCCTGCATTTCTTGTATGTTCATTTTTACCGCAGCAGTACAGGCAGTACTGTATATGTTGCATGCACATTATAGTTTAATATTATGACGTTACCAGACCTAATAAAAAAATACTTTTTACCATGACAAATATGTTTTAATAATAAACATTGAGCGATGACATACTCACTAACTTGACAAACGTAGTCATAAATATTAACATAGGCATTCATATCAGAGCAGGATTTTCACTCGTAGTAAACTAACCAGACCTGGATTTAACATAACAACTGGATTCCCTTGTTTTCAATTTGTTATTTGACAGTGAAAAAATGCATTTTGTAACTTGAATAGTGTCTTAAAAATAAAATATGATCTGATTGTTTGAATATATGGTAATAGTTAACGATTTCATAATTTTTCATAGCAAAATCTGAGCATGATGTACAATAGATATTTACCTAAATATTCACTCAGTAATAGTAAATAGTTCAGTGGAAAAATTAAAAATCTCTCATCGCCTTTCAGTGTTTACATAAAACTAAACCTAGAACGTTCCAGTGCTGGTATATCACTCTCTAAAATATGGTAGAAAGTTCTGCAAAAAAAGTCCACTACTCGGTGATGACAGTTATTTGGTTCCTAAACTAAACATTTATCCTTTAGGTAAATATGTAGTGTTCATATCATTGCTATTTAGATAATTCATATTCTTCCTACCTACTTTTGCAACAATTATATCATCCTTTTACTCGCATTTCATTTTGAATTTCCAAAATCCATTATTTCTTAAAAAACAAGCTATTTAAAATGACGATTTGTAGGTCTTTTGAGGTTAGTTTGGCACTTTACATTACTACTTATGACAACTTGTGAATCTATTTAATGTCTTTTCCTTCGATGTTTATCTGCGAAAACAGGTCTGGTTTAAAGAACTGTCGAATTAGATGTCAACTATTGTTAATTATGGACCTAACCAGACCTAGTTACAGAACTACAGGTCTATGAAGGTCAATATATATATTTACCTTACCAGACATATAGTTTCTTTACTAGGTCTGGCATGGTAAATAAATAAATAACTATATATATATATATATATATATATATATATATATATAACCTTCCGAGACCTAGTTCTCATGGTTCTTAAATCATAGAAGCATAATAATATGAATCTGTGGTAATTGTTTAGTTAAACTTGGCTCCTAATTTTCATGATTTTTCGTTTTTATCGTCTACAACATACCCTACTTCTTAAGAGTAAATAATATTTTTCTTGCAGAGCTGAAAAAATCACAATCTAAAAACTATCAAATCAACATAATGGTTAGGTTAGACATATTGGCAAATGTTCACATTTAGGTCTTGTATGTTACTAAAGATATTTTAATCTATATTTATATCCATGATCACAGATCAGGTGATATGCTTTGAATCCTTCATATTAATAATCAAATTTCAAATTATTAACTTCAATACACTTACAAAAGGTTTGGCCAGGTGTTTATATATATATATATATATAGTTACCTGGCCAAACTTATATCGCAAAGTAAGCAAATTACTAACTTCAATAAGCATATGAAAGAGCACCTGGACAAACCTGATATGATATGAAAGAGTGATCTAGGATAATCATTGTGTAATGTGCATGCATTAAACCATACCTTATTCTCATTGCTATTATGTCTTGCCATTATGTGCAACCTATAAACCCATCGATTTGATAGGTTTTAGATTGTGATTTTTCAGTTGAAAATAGTGATCTGGGCAAGGAAAACATTATTTATTCTTAAGAAGTAAGGTATGTAGTATACAATAAAAATAAAAACTCCGAAAATTACAAGTTACTTTTAAGTAAACATTTACCATTTAGACTATCAATGAATGGGCCTAAACATAACCTAAAAATCACCGTTTGTCAGTCAAATGTGTAAATTACGAGTTTAAATAAAAAGTAAAACTATCTGTTGTATTCCAAATTTGTCTTAAATTTAGGAATCTCAAAATCCTTCTTTTTTTTAAGTAAATCAAATAATGTGTACAAATGTTTTGACAAAATAAACCTACCTCTGGCAACCTCAAAATAAATTGACTCTCTAATTCAACTGGTGCTTCAGATTCGCGTTTTACTTCAACGTTTCGATTCATATTATTACCAGTTAAATAATTTATGTTCTTTAAAAAACAATATAATTTGCTTAATAGCAATAATAATAGTCAAATTTATTTAAAAAACCAATATCGTAACAGTACTAGTAGTAGTTCAACACAGAAAATGTAAAAGTAAGTATTTAATCATAGAATAGAATAATAGATGTTCAATGAGCACTTCAGGTGAATGTGAACAATTTAAAACTCTGAAACCCCTAGCACAAGTTTAGTATAATATATTATTATATGTATGTATACACACATGCACGCACGCAAAAGTGATTGTTTTCGGTGTGAAATCGTGTTTTGTTTTAACACGGTTATTGGAATAGAAAAGTATTAATAGGCTATATTCGAATAGTTCACTTTTATTCGAATATTAAGAAAAGTATTCAAATACTCTCTAATGAATATTTTTTTCTGGCAAGTTGGTACGCTCATACAACTAATACACATACGGAATTAATTCTATTCGTAGCGGTACTCACGAATACTTTATTTAAATAGTGACTACTTTTTACCACTACGTTATTATCTATTCCTATTCGCTACATTACTATTCGATAGACTGATAGAAAGATCACGTACAAGTAGTTTTAGGTTATTTGAATATTAGAACACTATTCGTTCATCATTTAGTTTAAATTTAAAAGACAAATATTTAAATATACTACTAATATAATTCTCAGTCACTTTTTTATTAAAATTATTGTTTGTTGTAGCCTCAACATTCCTGGTTCATTACTAAAGAAATATATAATTTTTAAAAATATTAGGTTCATTGCACAAAAAAATTTAAAAAAAGAAAAATCAAAATGATAAATGGATCTTTATTCTTAGTCACTAATTTTCATTAAAAACTTGGAGTTCTGAGTAAAATTATAAAATAAATTCAAATGTTCAGAATGACTAATTTAATTGACTAAATAAATTGGTGCACTTAATTATTCCGATCTTGTCTTATTATATTGGAATAGTTTTAAATGAATACTTATTCGAATAGTTGATTTCATATTCGAATGTACTAAGCACTCTAACTTCTAAGAAGTATTCAAGTATTCAATAGCCCCAACACTAGTAACAATGACAGAAGCAGTGATGCAATCACAAATGTTTATTTGCACTGCAATTATTTTCATTGCTGCCAAAATTCTAGATTTCATATTTTTATAAATAGTAGTAAACAAATACAAGTGTGGTGACAATAAATACAGGTACACTTTCAAAAGTCCCTTACCACACTTGGGAATAAACAAAATAACAAAAAACAAACTATTTGTCAAAAGTAAATTGTTTATTCCTATTAGATCCTTATAGCTATTACAACAACAAAGTTGTCATCTTTAGAGGGAATCAAAACAAAGACTTGAAGTACCTGTGTATAAATTGTAAATAGTAGGTTTAGTAAAAGTAAATTGTGGTTGTCATTGATGTGTTATCTGATTTGCTTGATAGTACAAGTACGGGCAGGTTTAACTAACTTGTGTAGTGTATGAAAACTGCTAACCAGGTTGGATAATTTATTTACATTAGAACGCTCTGTGTCAAAGTGCAGAATTTCAGTGTGGAGTAGTGCTCTCAAAATCTTATAACCAATCATAAATAAGCTATTACCATATTAGTGCAATCATTTCATATTGGTTTTGTTTTGTTGACACTGACAGTTATAACATAACCTAATAGTTCTAATAGTAGACGAAGACGCCAGCATTTCTAATATTTTGGTGTCTATGGTTTATGGTGTAAGCCTAAATACATGTATTTTTAAAATTTAAAATTCCTTACATTGAACTCATTAACAATTTTTGAGGTGATAGAGTGTAACTGTTTATATATTTAGATAAAAAACAAACCATCCATGATGAACATGGGTCAAATGCAACAACAGGGACCTGTTTTAACACAGGTTATGGGGCAGCAGCCTGGAACGCCACAACAACAAATGCAATCGCAAATGCCTCAACAACATGCTCAAGAAAAACTAGATAATATTTCGAAAGTAAAATCACTTATAGGACCCCTAAGAGATTCTCTTGCAGTAAGTTAGGCCTAGTGTTGGTAAATATCAGTTGTACCATAGCCTAGGTTGTACCATGATCTCAGATTTTTCTATAAAAAATTAAGGGTAAATTTGTAGTGTTCCTGTCTTTGCAATTTACTAGCAAAATTTATATAATTCGTGATCTACGTACCTCCTTTTGCAACAATTAGATTATCCTTTACTACACATTTCACTTTTGACTACTGAAATCTATTATTTCTGTCAATTTTTGTGGAGGATATCCTGTGCTTTTGAGGTTAGTTCGGGTGTTCACATTACTACATATAAGAACTTGTGAATTTATTGAATGTCTCATCCCTCCATGTTTAAGTTCATCTGCGTAAATAGGTCTGTTTAGAGGACTGTCAAATTACCCAACCAGACCTGGTTAATGAACTACAGGTCTGGGAAGGTTAATGCATATATATATACCTTACCAGACCTACAGTTCCTTTACTAGGTCTGGCAAGGTCAATATATATATATATATATATATATATATATATATATATGTTCACCTTCCGAGACCTAGTTCTCATGCGTAGGCACCCTTTGAGTCATTTCACTATGCATAATCTATGAAACCTAGAAACATAGTGCAATTGCATACTTTAGAATATCATGAAATCTGCAATATATTGCTTATTTTTATCTGAAATGTATTGTGAAACATAAAAGTTAAATTATACATTGAAGCTAGCCTTAAAATTTAATTTTAAAAATCATTGAAATTGTTTATTACCTACCTTATTTTGAAAAAAATGAGATCATATTAGTCGCCAAACATTTTTGAAGTACCAAAATAGATTAGTTTAGTAGAAAATAAGAAATATAAAAGTAAAAAATCCAGCTTAGGTTAAGAATGTATATGTAAATGTTTATGACTATGTTAGTCTAGTTATAAATATATGATCACTTGTTTTATCTAGTAATATATAGTCACCTAGCCAGACCTAATAAAACAATAGGCCCTAATATGTTTTAATATGAACTTGAATAAAGTAGTTATAATCAGAGCTGGATTTCCATTCGTAATTAACTAATCAAACCTGGATTTCATACTTTTTTTAAATTTATTCTTTTCTAGTAAAATAAGTTATTGAGCTACTTTAAAAATGTCTGGCAAAACCTAATATGATCTTATTTTTTTTTCAAAATAGGCTACATAGTAAACGATTTCAACGATTCTTAATGAAATTTTAAGGCAAGCTTCAGGCATAATCACCACATAAAAAGTGTGTGGCATTATTAAAGGATGATCTAATTGTTCTAATAGAAGGTATGTAGAACACGAATTGCATAACTTTTGCTAGTAAATCTCAACAACAAGAACAATACATATTGACCAAATTATGAAATTGTAAAATATTTACCTTGTATTCAAACATTAATTTATATCATATTTTTTTGTCGGAAAACACTTGTTGAAGACGCAAGTCCAAAAATGCATTTCTTCACTGTTAAATAACATAGAAAATGAGGGAATACACTGTGAATAGTTCAGTACAATATTTTTCTTGTCAAAGTACCGGTAATGATTCTTGAAATTGCGGTCCTTTTCAATAAATAATTTCCTCTTATTTTCTGCTGTAGCCTACTGTATTTTTTGACATGGAGTATACGTACGTAATGGAGAAAATGATAAAAAATTACATACCAATTTGGTTGTTTTAAATAGATTTACTCAAATTTTAGATCAAGGAGTTCAATGACTAGAAAATTAAAATAAAACTACTCGTACAAGATTTATGTTGAGTATTATTGTTTGAAGATTAATATTTTTGTATTTATTTTAGGGTACATTAAAAAATGCAGCACAAACTTTACACCAGAACTGTTTAGTTGATGTTGGAACTTTGTGAGTATTGCTATCACAATTATTTTTATATTACTTTTTAGGATGCATATATTAGAAATGTTAAATTTTAAACATCTCTGAACTTAACCTAAACTTCATAATTGTTTGGTAAAATGTAAAAGAAATTTGAACTATTCTACACATTTGTATTCTTGTGAGATCTTAACCTAATCCGAGATGAGAGAGACAATGTCTTTATTTCTATGTATTATGTTACATGTCACATCTAACATTTATGATCAACACCTAACTTAGCCAAATTCTAACACGAGTGAAGCGAGTGAACACTTTTTAATAAATACACTCCTACGATGCCCGGTAGGGCCTAACCGACATCAAGAAAATAGTGATATATGCAATAATGAGATTAACAAATAAAACCAGTTACAGCATTGACGAGGCTCTTACAAGACTAAATACAATACACACCATAACAAACTATTATAAAAGGTTGATAAAGGCAGGAAATTCGCGTTAACAATCAAAGCACAAAGGCCCCGGGGAAAGACCCCACAGGTCTAACCTAACCTAACCTAACCTAACCAACCTTGAATAGAGGTTGAAGTAAAGGAGAAAATGACAAAAATTCCGTTTGGTCATTTAAAACTAGATTAGCATCATTACACAAAAGTAGAGTTGTAACGGATATCCGGTATCCGGCTCTTTTTTTAGTATCCGGTATCTGGCCGGATAGTTGCAACTATCCGGCCGGGTACCGGATACTTAATTATGTAAATGAAATTACATAAATAGGTGATCTATACTTCCAAATAGGTGATCTTTTCATAGCGGTCGCCATTAAACTACAAAAAACTTCAACCACAAAAAACAAATACCGAAAAACTCAGACAGACCGTTGAATACTAGTGTTTGACGCATGAACGATACAAGCCGCCCACTCCTACGGTCCAAGAGACAGATTCGTACTTGTCTTTCCGTGAATCATCGCTAGAACTACACACACTACCTGAGTCGGATATCCGGTATCCGGCTAAAACGACTATCCATTACATCTCTACACAAAAGTCTCTTAATTTCTAAAATTTCCAAAACATTTAATTTTCTACTTTTTACGTTCACATGTAGAATTTCAAAATTAACATTAGAATAAAAATCTGTCAGTGCATGATTTTTTAAATGGTTTTTTTTCCCTTTATATTACTGCGAGTTTCTCTGGTAGTAGGTTTCGTGATATGTCTGAAGCTTTTTTCAATAACTTATGTGGAATGTTATAAACATTTGCAGCAGTCATTTTCAAACACATAAATACAACAGTAAAATTTGGTTATTTGTTTTAACAATTAATTCTATTGTTAATTATTTAAGATCAGTTAATTTCAAATATATAATATTATCTGACCCATTGTTGAACTAACATTTGACAAATAGTAACAAACAGGCGTTTAACAAAGGAGCTGTATTTTCTAACAATTCAGATCCCTTAAAGTCAAAAATACTCTAAAAAAATGAAGAAAACTTATAAACAATTTAGTATATTGGATCAAGAGGAGTTTGTGTATGCATTTATAAATAATTCCCCCCCCCCCCACAAGAAATTCATAGTTACAGTATAACTCAACCAACTTGATGGGTGCCATCGTGGTACTTACCCATCCCCATTATTCAATAGAGATCCACTAAATGAAGCCGAATGCTCAAAATTTGGTTTCCTGTGTTTTGTATGAAATGTAAAATTTATTTGTAAATCAAAGAGTCTTATCCAGTCGTTTGATAGTGTTGAAACAAGATACTAGATGTATTCACGGAAAAGCATTTATGAGCTTAAAAAATATCTTAAAATGGATGAAGCAGCAACTCAAATGCTACACTGAACAAGGCTTTCTCGAGACCTGCCAACACGAAGGCAAGTGTCATCTTTAAAACAGAGAACTATTTTTAATGAAAGAATGTTCTTATGACAGGTATTTTTGAATTTATAAGTTAATGTATTTATATCTTTAGAAATCAATATAATTAAATATGAATTTAATGTAATTTCCACAGTTTTGTTTGTTTCATAAGTGCTTTCTCTACTCTACCTTCTAAACTACATATCCATATTTTTGCATATTCAGTTCAGGTCGATTCCTAATGAATCATGGAGTTTTACTATATTTGCATATTTTATTGTTCTATCTCTCATGATCCATGGACTAACCATTAAGATTTGGTGATAATTATGATTTAAATTTAAGAATAGTACCAGTTTAGAAATGTTGTTAACTCAAAACTTAAATAGAAATATAGCAAATAGTTGTTCAAAAAATAATAACCACCAATAGTTTATTATAATATAGCTTTATAATGTTTTTAGTCATTATACTATAAACCTTTAACATTGGTTTTAGCCAAATTAAGTTATGTAAATTTTCCTAATTCCTTTTTTAAATTATTGTTTCAATTTTGTAATTTTATTTGTAAAGCATGTTTTGTATAGGTAATAGGATCCAGCTAGTTTCTTTTGAAATTGAGTACGATCACTATAAGCAACCCCTGAAAGTCATAACTTTTTCTATATTACATATATGTGAGAAAGTAAAATTGTGTTATTTTTTATACTAATTTCTAATTTATCAAAAACAGTGGTGTTTAATATTAAATATAGAAGATTCATGCAAGTAGTTTTAGTCATTAAAACAACCTTCCTAAATTCCAATATTTTAAATAAAATTTTATTTTTAATGACAACAATGACATTAGCGATATTTAAAGATATTATTCAGTTTGAAAAATTAAATTGTCAAAAATTTGTTTACAATGAAGTTGGCGTAAACTCATAATATTAATATTGTATAAATTAATATTTCAGAAAGGGCGTTGATGTTCCTGTTCAAAGATTTGATAAAAGTATGGAGGATTTTTATTCAATATGTGATCAAATTGAACTTCATTTGGTAAGAACATGTAATAATTTTATAATGTTTATATTATAAGTTAATAAATTTAACAGAATTTCATTGTTACAATTGTTTTTATAGTAAAGTTATTATATAAAATCCCCTTGCATCCTAACGTTTTTTGGTAAAGGTAAGTAGGCCTACCATTGCAAAAGTATTTCATTATGTTTCCATTTATGGTAGTTGTGGTGCACACTTAGCTGCATCTCTAAAAATCATTTTATTAAACTCAAAGTTTAAAGATAAACTAAAAAGCTAAAATGTTATTGATGGATTTTTGAAATGTAGAACATTTTGATAGAATTTAGTATAAATATTGTACTTATCATTGTAATTATTCTTTTCAACAGCAAAGTTCCATAGCCTAAACAAATTGGAAAATAACGTTTTCAATGAAATTTTGTAAGTTTGAAAATTTATATGTACAGTATTTTAAAAATGTTAATGTTACAATATAAAACCTGTGTATAATTTAAATTATGACTTTTATCAAATTTTTTTTTTAAGTCTTAGAGATATTGAGGAGAATGTTTTTGTAAAATTTATAGTTTAATTTTCGCTATTTAAGTTTATTGAGAGAATGTGATAATAGAGAGTGTAAAACATTCTCTACATCATAAGTGTATTACTTAGGAAGGAGTTATAATCTCTCCTGCTCATCAGTATCACAAGTAATAAATGATAGGAATTTAAGGCTCTGCAAGAGTGAAATACATTGATACTAACGCCAAGACATGGCTAATATGTGAATTGCTATCAACTTTATTGAACAAAATAGTTCCAGTTTAATTTGAAAGACCGTAAAAACACGAAGTTTAGTAGACATTAGAGACAACGCTTGCGTTTAAATCAAATCTCTGTAGCTCTTATACGTTCCCATTCTTTCTTAGAATTGCTGGTTGTTTTATATTTTCAATTCACTATGTATTCGATGCCTTTGGCCTTCAACTCACATTTGCTTTGTTTACACATACTATCCTATCTGCACTCGATCACTGCTTGGGGCTCGGAGCTTCCTTTGATTGTAGACTTTGTTGACTTCAAGTAGCATTTACATCCTAATATCCAAAATAGATAAGTCGGCCATGGGACCGATACGAGCGGTGATAAGCTACACATACAATCACTACCGGCCTATGCCGATAACCAACGACACTAGTTACACTCTAACAGATTAACTAATGGTACTGTTACTGTAATGTACATAATACAGTACTGGACTGCAATTAAGTAAAACACAGGGTAGGGCGTGTCAATGCCCTACCCCTCCTTAGCAAGCGGAAACTTCCACTGTCCGTGAATCTTTACAAAATACGTCATTCATGCAATACGGAAGTTCGCATGAAATTGAAGGATCTAAAGCGGCAAATTGTTATATAAAAAAAATTTTACCATCCAGTCCGGATTTTCCAGAGTCCGGATTTTCCAGAGTCCGGATTTTCCGGAGTCTGGACTTTCCGGACTCCGGATTTTCGTGATCCGAATTTATGAGAGCCTACTGTATTTTAAAATAATAAAATTCAAAAGAAATTTTGGTTTTAAGTTAATCTTGGTTGTTAGAGACAACCACTAAAAAAATTATATTTTTATTATTTTGTTGATAACTTGGTATCTTTTAAACTACATACAAAATTTAAAATAGATTTTGTTCTTTGTTAAATAAGGAAAATATTAAACTATTTTGTCTGTATAATGTGTTTGTTAAGTTAATATTTTTCGAGTTATTTGATGTTAACATTTTTAACAGCCATCATTTAGAAATTATACAAAATCAAATTTTTGTTTTCGGTATTCTTATAAAAGTTATGTAATAAATGCTTATGCCAAATTGAACTCAATATCGTATCTACTTCCAAAGTTACATTGTTTTTTAAAAATTACAAAATGGTGAATTGTCTGGAAACAAAGTATTTCCGGTGTTATGTTTATAGGAACTTTTTTCAATATTTTAGTTTTGAAATACACCTATAAAGTATGTCGGTTTTCTCCTGAGACATCATGTATATACAGCAATTTTTTTAGTAATAGTCAGCTGATTCCCTAAAAAGGCTGTTTTCCGGCTAATCAATGGTAGTTTAGTGTAGTCTCTTAAATATAAAACATTTTTGTATTTACAGAGTTAAAAAAAATATATGTATCCTTTATTTCAGAAAACTTCAATAGAATGTTTAAATCAAGGATCTAGCAGTCAGCGATATTTACCTTTACCTGTTCAGCCAACTCGTACTGAGCCTTTGCCTAGTCAAGATGCCAGTACATTGACTTATCCACAATACCTTGCAACTGTCCGTGCTCAAGTTGCTTATGCCAAAGAAGTACATGATATGTTACTCTTGGCTGCACAGAACATCACATCAGCAGAGTAAGCTTGGTGACAAAGCATTATAGATTACTTGTAAGATTCTGTATTGTAACTTGTAAATCTTCCTTATTATCTCTAAGTAAATGAACCAACATTTTTGTAAATATTATTTTGTTATTACTGTTTTCTTATCAAGTAATAAACTGGACTTTATACTTATACCTATCATAGTTTTATTCCTATTTCTCTAGATGCAGTTTGTCAATTTTTTAACCTTTTATTGAGTGTGCATATCTAATGACATCTAATGTACACAATTCTGAAAAGTGATGGTTTTTTCATTAAATTAGTCGAGGGCTAATATTATTTTCTTTTGTGTGTGTGTGTGTGTGTGTGTACAGTATATATAAGTTACGCGTTGGGCCGCAACGATTAGGTTTTTAAAAAAATGTTTTATTTCTTTAAACACATTTTTTTATTTATTATAACAAACTTTAATATTCACTTAAAATATACTATAACAAATGCTTTAACGTGTTAACAGTGAAAACTATGATCTAGTGATACTAAGTAGAAACTTGTATGCATACTGTTGACTAAACAATATTCCTCAACGTAACTTATATATATATATATATATATATATATATATATATATATATATATGTAGATCCGCCTTCAATATATTTGAACTGTTAAATAGTAACTAAGGGATCCACAGAAACATTCTGGCTTTTGGCCTATTTTGATTGTTAGATAATAATATGTTAGGTGAGAGAACTAATAAGAGAAAATATTAAAACTAATAAGAGACTCATTATTAATTATATTGACAATTGTGATTTGTTTTCTTCTCATGTGTGTATAAGATTTTCAAAGACTTGAATATTTTGAATAACCGTCTATTTTAAATTAACCATCATTATTATCCGTTTAATTTTATTTATTTTATTTTTTCTCAATATGTAAAAATATGAATTTTGATATTACAAAGAAAAAAAATTTCTGATAATTTACGAAGAAAGTGTTTATGCGTATAATTACAATCTTAATAATTTTGATAAATTTTATTGCACTTTTCCCAATCAGATATTTTAGGACAAAAAAAAAAAACATTCAGTAAATTTAATAATATTATTTTCAGACAATTATATGCTTTTGTATATGGCACTCCAATGTGAGGCTTTTCACGAAACAATACTAAAAAGTGTAATTATAATTAATTATTTACACCAATTTATGTATTATTGTAAACTGTGTCTAATGTGTTAATTTATGACCTAAGAACAGGTTTTAAAACAGTTCATTACTGCTACTTAGCTTGCTTTTACAATAAAAAATATATATCACACACAAATTAACATTGATTAAATTCTTCATAGCTCACTGAATTAATCATTTGATTTGAGGGTTTATTATTGTCCGCTCACTAAACAATAAACAGACTCAGTTAACCTCAAATATGTGTTGTATAGCTCTCACATGTAATAAAAATAGTTGAAAATATAATGTATACTGCAGTTATAGGAAATGTTTTGTATTTAATTCTAGTGTAAAGTGTCCATGTGTAGAAAAATAAATAATTAGTTTTTTTTAAACTTTAAATCTGTAAAAGTGTTGATGTAACATATATATTTTAATATAGATGTGTAACATACATTAATTATTCTCAAAAGCTATAACTGTCGAGATCATTTTCATTCCCATTATAATATATATTATACAGCTAATTTAACAGCCAATAAAGTTGGGACCATTATTCAAGAAGAGAATGCAAATATTGTAGAATGCAGTCAATGACAAATCGTTTCACAACTTGTAACAGTGTGGGAGGAGGACATTTTGAGCAACTTCTTTAAACTGTAATTGCAACGGTTTCATTCTCTCACTTATTCATTCTTTATATAATTCAGATTGCATTTCATTTTTAATTAAAACCATGTCTTAAACAAAACCTTGTATTTTCATTGGTGTAATGCAACGAATTCATAGTAAGTTTTAAGACAAAAACCAATAAACACAGTTCCTATTATTCTTTTTTTTAAAGGAGAACAAATTTTTATTTATTATTACAACCATGGTAGCTGATTGTTGTGGAGGATATTAGCCAGGTACCTCAACATAACTACAACCTGGTACCAACAGCCGCGCACCATAAAAAGTAGTATATCTCAGTTAAGCTTAAGTCGATCTTCAAAAATGAGGTATTGTTAGATTTGTTGTACAAGTATCTAAAAAAGTTATTCATGTAACATTTTAATACAATTAGCTATTTTGAAGTTATTCCTGTACAAAAACTTTAAATTACCGCCATTTTGGTTTTGGATTTCGGAAACTATTGTTTTTTTTATTTTTGTTTTTCTAATTATAAAACTGTATGCAAAATTAATATTATACATTTAACGGTTTTTGAACAAAAATAATACGTGGAGGGGAAAAAAATAATAAAAATGGCGCCTGTGTGAGTAACTGGGGACTTTCAAACGATTTCAATATGATATTTAGATTTGATTTTGGCACAGAAACAATGCCTTACAATATTGGTAGAGAGTTCTGAAACACTCTGTATACGTGAAATTTCATGATTCAGTCTACAAAGGTTATTAGGTTATTGTGAATTGGTTGACACTGATGAGTTTTTCATTTGAAGTTTATTACAATGATAATCTTTAAGAAAAATTTGGTACCGACACGTTTCCAATAAAAAGATTGAACTTAACACATTCAGTGCGGGTAGAGCTCATGAACTCCAACCTGGCCTTGCCAGCCGATCGTGTGGAGTTCATGAGCTCCAAAGTCTAATGTTGTATTCAAAGAAATACTGTGTCTCAGCCACTGGTAATAAATGAATGAATTTGTCTATTCCCTTACAATACTCGCACTATGGTCAGTTTCCGGTTCCCGCCCCTCGACGGTGCGGGGGGGGGGGGCTCACTGCCAAATTGTTTACCAACACTGTCTCTTATCTAGAAGGGATGTTTACGATTCTAGAAGGAAAAATTATTATTTTAGAAGTTTCTGAAAAAGATTCGTTTTTGTTTTGATGACTCATTGGTCTGTTGATGTTTCAGTCTGTTCCCTTAGTTGGTTTCGAGTCTTGCTCGCGTCAGTTTTAGTTTCGTACACATTTATTATTCATTGTGATTACTTATATTTTATTATATTACTTTTTATTACTAAATACATATTTTAATCAACACAATATTCTTTCTTACGTTTTTTACATTAGTTTCAATTTTTACGTGATCTCCAGTTACCGAGTGTGTTGTGTAGCGCATCACGTTTTATTGACTGTTGAAATATTTTTAATAATTTTATATAAACTTTATTTATTTATAAAATGGATAGATCTGGAACGTCATTTGCCTTTAACGAAAATCCTTATGACGACCCTGATGACCCTGATCCTGTTCAGCTAGTTGTGGATGATGACTCCGATGAAAATGTAGCCGGAGATGATAGTGGCGAGGAGAGTGAGGACGATCCCGACATTGGCACTGTACCTCCAACCTGGTGTTTGGTATGTAGCAATGGTATGAGACCGTTAGAATTTGTTCCTGTAGAAGAATTACTAGTCCCCATACCCGGTGAAGGTACACCGACTGATTTTTTCAACTTACTTTTGGACGATGTTATTTTGGAATCAGTTTGTAAATTTACTAAAACCATCCCTTACACCTAAGTCTAGAATTAACTTTTGGAAAGATCTTAGTCGCAGAGCTGAAAATATTCCTCAGCTTATTGTACCAGACAGGTACGATACGGTTGAACAGACTCCAGAATTATTGGAAAAAAGTTTTTTGTCCAATATTGAATGTTTTAGTAAATGCATGTCTAGGGATCGATTTCTAATGATATTACGATGTTTGTATTTTTGTCGTGAGCCTAATAACAGTTCTGACTTTCTGTATAAGGTTCGTATGCTTATTGACTACTTCAATAACAAAATACTAAACGTATACTACCCCCAAAAAAAATTGTCACAGGACGACAATTTTTATAATAGTTTCACATTAGCATCAAAACTTTTACCCAAAAAACGTATTGTACTGGAACCGTACGCGTTGACAGAAAGTTTATCCCGGCAGACGTAAAATCAGCAACTCTAAAAAAAGGAGAAACTATTGCTAGATACGGTGACGGGGTAATGGTAGCGAAATGGAAGGATAAGAGAATTGTCAATTAATTATCAACAGAATTTGAAAATGAAATGGTAGAATTCACAAGTAAAAGGAAAACTGTTAAGATAAAACCACTTCCAATAATAAAGTACAATGCGCATATGAGTGGTGTTGATTGCTCAGACCAGATGATGAGCTACTACCCATCTGATCGTAAGAGCGTTAGATGGTTTAAAAAGATTTTTACATTCATGATGCAAATGCTGCTTTTGAACTCATTTTATTTGTACAAGTACCTACCATGAGCAAAAGCTTCAGTTATATGGCTTCAGACTGATTGTTATTAGAAGTCTACTGCCCATCCAGCCACAGACGCTGGTAGAAACGCCTGAAGAGAAGGGAAGGTCATGAACTTGAGAAAAATCCAGAAAAAGACCAAACAAGGCAAAAGAACTGCAAGAATTGCTACAAGAAGCAAAAGATGGTAAAGAAAACAACATTTCAGTGCAAAACATGTTTTGATCATCCTGGTCAATGTATGGGAACATATTTTCATGAATACCATGATAACATGTAAATAGTGTATATATATTTTTTTATATTTATCTAAAGTGAACAGACTAACATTTAACAGAGCATAGGTCGAGTGAATAGTGCTGTTCAGTCGGTGGGATTGTAGTGCGTGTTGCGTCGCCGAATCAAAACTGCGGGTAGAGTTCATGAACTCCAAACATTTATCGGCACTAATTACAGGTATGGAACATCCGAATATTTTTTTAACACTAAAACATTGTTTCTACATGTTATAATCTATGTTTTTAGTGAGTAAAAATTTTCAGGTCCTGGGTCAACCATACATCATCTATACCGCACTGATTGTGTTAACTGGAAATATTAATAGTGGCCACCTTGACGTGATTTTGCCTATTTCCTAAGTCAATTATTCAGAAAATTCTACCTTGACTAAATCTGTAAAAATTAAAAGCGTCGTGCTAATTACAAAAAAAAGAACAGCAAAAACTAAATTAAACAAACTGGGAACAAGTATACACAAACCAACCCGAAAGGTAATCAAATAGCAGTAGTAAAATAGCAACAGAATCACACCGAATTGAATAAATGTACATCAGATGCGTCAGTGCACAGTGTGGCAACAATTAAATATCAAAATAGTTATCCAGAAGTGCACAGAGCCTTACCAAATGAATATGAAAATAATCGTCCGGAAGTGTACACAGTCACAGCAGTTACGTATCAAGTATCAAAGCAACAATGGCGATGTTCATAGAGCATCCCAAAATACGTATCCCTGAGATACAGTTTGTATGATACGTAATTTGGGTATATGTACGTAAAGCAAACTGTTTAGAAAAGTTCGCTGTTACATGTATTCTGTTGAATGGGAAAAACGAGGCTTACAACATGTTCACATTACTGTGGTTATAAAATAATATTTTCCCAATACGATAAATAAATAATTCGTATGTGCTAAATTCCAGATCTTGATCAAGATCCATTACTTTACGATATAGTCAAGGCCAACATGATACATGAAACATGTGGAATCTTGAATGAAAGTTCTCATTGAATGAAAGATGGGTGTTCCACTAAGCGAATTACCCGTCTTCGCTGCTTGAAGAACCCAAAATATAGTACTAGAGATCACCAGTTGTTGAGGTTTTAGGGTGGAAATAAAATCAATAGCTTTAGATAACAGTACCTTATAACCCTGTTTTGTTATGTACTTTCAATGCCCATATTAACGGAGAAACAACCAGCTCCTTAAATCTGTAAAGTACGTATACGTATACATTACAAAGGCAACGACCAAAGCTCGTACTGTGTATGGCAGAATAAAAAATTCTTTAGACGTAAATGAGGAGAATAGGTGGAAGGTAGGCCAGGACTAAAAAAGATTATTCTTTGAGTAGAATTGTTATTCATCCCAATAACGTAGAGTGTTATCATCTTCGTCTTCGTCACATTATAGGTCCAACATTCTATTCTTATTTGAGAATATTAAATAATATTGAGCATCCTACATTTCAAGCTACCTGCAACACGCTAGGTTTATTAGAAGTTGACCAGCTTGGGATTTTACTTTACAAGAAGCTGCATTATGCCATTTACCTTTAAAAATGCGAGAACTTTTTAGTATTAATGCTGGTATTTTGCCATCTCTCTGATGCTTTGAGTCTGGAATAAATATAAAAAATCTTTCAAAGGATATTGTGCACCAATTGAATAGACAACATTTACAAATGTAGTATACTGTAATATTCTGTTTTAGCTCTGGATTGACTGAACATAAAATAATATAATTTACCTTATCCAAATAGATTTCGAGGAAATTTAGGAAACAATGAATATGTGAGAGAAACTAGTTACGACATTGCTTTAAATGAAGCTGTGTTGATAGGTGACAAATGACAAATCGATGACAAATGAACAACGTATCATTTATGAACAAATTTTAGACTGCATTGAATCCAATTTAGGGAAGTTTTCTTTTTGGAATTTCCTGGTGGAACTAGTAAATCTTTCCAGATTAACTTGATTTTGGACAAAGTGAAAAGCAGTCTTAAAATTGTTGTAGCAGCGGGCAGCATCTTTAGATATTGCTGTTACATTATTAAATGGAGGAAAAACTGTACATTCAGCCTTTCAGCTGCCATTGAATCTTAATTCTACTACGACTCCTTGTAATATCAAACAAAAAAAAATTAATAATCTTGCAAAAGTTTTAAAATAATGCAAACCGATCGTGTTGGATGATAGCTCCACGTCACACAAAAGAGGCTTCGAACAGAATGATGTCTACAAAAGGAATAATTACTTTGCCTTCAGGATTAGGCACAATACTGTATTTTGAAAAATCTAAAATATATGCCATCATTACAAATCTCAATGATAAATCAATTGACTAGCTATGTGAAAGAGCAATCTTGAATACAAAAAATGATACAGCGGTTTAAATTATTATCATTTTTACTAAATTATTTCAAGCAAAAAATAGAATATAGGTCTGTTAATTCAGTTTTGAAAGTAGACTATGCAGTAAAATTTCCAACAGAGATCCTGAATTCTTTGAATCCACATGAATTTTCACATCATGGAAAGTTGGAGCACCTATTATGCTATTGTCATACTTTGTTCTCCAAATTTGTGTATGGTACAGGTTTGAGCGTGACTGCCCTTCACAATAATCAAATTGAGGCAACAATTATTACAGGAAGGGACAAAGGTGAGTCAATTTTCATACCACGCATAACTATTATACCATCGGACTATGCATTTGACTTTAAAATAATGCAATTTCCTGTTAAAGTCTGCTTCCCAATGACTATTAACAAATCACAAGGACACATTAAAAAGCACTGGAATTGATTTGAGTGAAAATTATTGTTTTTCATACGGTCAATTTTATACCGGATGTTCCAGAACAAGCAGTCCATCAAGTTTTGTAATTCTGGCACCAGGAGGAAAAACGTCTAACATTTTAAGTACTTCTAAGTGAAGCAGCTGTTGAATATGATCAGTACAATATTTTCTACACGTAAAAGATTATGGACAAAGCCTCGACGGTGAATGCTAGTTTTTCTTATAAAAATTCCTAATGCTGAGGAAAATTAAAATACGCCCCCTTCGAAGGTTAAGAGAAGAATGTGTGTTGTAAATCCAAGCGTAAATTATTGACATCATATAGGGATTGGTAGCAATTTATAGTTTTAGCACGATAGTAATTTCTAGAGATATTGGTATACACCAGTTTTCACCTATCACAGACTTGCCACTTATCTATTACTAAAATTTAACAATATAATATGTTAGAGCTTATGTTAAGTCTGTTCTGCTGTATGAAAGCTATTTTATGAATTGTTGAACCACTTCTTTAATCAAACTAAGCTCTTGAAAAATGTGCGAATTAAGAAAAGAATTCTTTGGATCTTGTTAATCTTAAAATAACAAACTAATAAGTCTATGGCAGCTTCTTTATGATTTGGTAATTACCTAACAGTATCAAGATTGCGGCCGAAAAATAAGTTGATACAGAAAAACCATTAGAGAAACTCACGTACTCTTATATAACTACGTAAGGAGTAGTAATATTATTTTAATGGATACATTTAAGATATTTTTATGTTAATGGTACTCGTGAAAAAATTGAGCATCGTTTGGGAGATTTTCCCAAAATCATTAAAATAATAAAATGTTTATACTTGTACACAATGAAATTATAATAATAAATAAAAATTAAGAAAAGTCTTGTATGATTATTACTGTTATTGCTAATAATGCTCTCTTTAAATCTAGAAATTCATTTTCCCGCTATAGAAGCCGTTTTCTTGCACTGAATCTAGCTCAAGGTCGATTGTCGCGAAATAACGTTCACGTCCATAACCTTACAATTACAAATAAGTTACAGATACGTAATTGTTATGGTTGCACCGGTCACCTCTAGACTCTGGAGTGTTTTGAGCCCAACTGCAATATTGTTCATTTAGGTCACCAATCCAATCACCATCTATCATCAATAATACAAACTTTTTAAAAAACAACAAAAATAAAAATATTTTTGCAATGGGATCAACTCATAATGCTTTTGTAAGTATTTTGGCTAAGTTACATTGCCATTAATTTTTGTATTTGAATAACCTTTTAACCTCTAAATTTGTTATGCTTTAAATTTTCAAAGTTAGAACAAACTCTCACGTTATTACACACCCAGACACCCAAGTAGTGAATAAAATGTAGCAAGACTTAACACGTATAGTTATATTCAAGTTTATCCAAGCATAGCGTCCTTGAATAAACGTCTCGTGCCGTCTTGCCTGCCAAAACTAGAATGACAAAACATTCTTTTGGCTAAAACCCTATGTTTAGACTTAAACAGTTCTCCTCGTTCTGATAGTTGGTTTGCATTGTTTAGTGTTGTTTTAAGGTATTAATTAACTATACCGAGTGTTTGTAGTTACTCTATCTTATTTACACAATGATTGGCATTCCAGATTCTGAGCTATTAGGCCATGATGATAACAAAGTAAGTAAAAAAAGAAGGCTTCTGTATTTTAAAATTATAATTTGTGTAGAAATTTTGTTGTTGAATGAATGGAATTTGATGAAAAGGCCACATTAGTTTCCATTAAGTTAAAAATATTACATAAGTCAAGTAAGCAAATTACTTATCACAAAAGTTTTAAAAATATGTTAGGCCTAGCACTAATTTTTTATTAGGTGATTATTATAGGAGTAGGAAAAGATATTTTAGAGTCTGAATTTTTGTTCAAACAAGTATTTAAGAACTTCAGTTTTATTGGTAAATATGTATTGATGTAGGCTAGTCCAAGCGATTTTAGTGTGAAATCTCAGCAATTTCTCTTCAAAATAGCGCTTTTCCCATCATTTCGATACTCATTTTCCATGCATTTTACTATTCATATTTCACAATTCATTATTTGTATCCGAAAACAGTGATTTAAAATGACTGTTTTTATGGCATTTTGAGGTTATTTCGACAACTATTTCATAAATTCTAAGTAAAATTTATTGATTTTTCTTATTGTACGAAAATAGTTCTGTTTTAAGAACTGTCAAACTATTAAGAACTGTGAGACTGGATATCATTTAGTATCAGTGATGTTGTGTAATAAGTGCGAATTAGCCTACTGCTCTAACCAGACCTAGTTAAAGAACTACAGGTCAAGGAAAGTCATATTATATAGGTTATATTTATATTTGTCATATATATAATATATTTATATTTATATATATATATATATATATATATATATATATATATATATTTACCTTAGTTGACCTATAGTTCTTTTTACTAGTTCTGGGTTACAGAGACCTAGTTGTCATGAATCTTATATCATAGAACCGTAGTAATATCAACCTGTAGAAGTTAATGAAGTGTTCATGCATACGACGAGTGATTTCAATATGGCTATAGGATTGAATATGTTAGAAATTTGTCAATTTCTGATTGTTAGTAAATAATGAATTTTTAGAGATAAAAAACCACTTGCGTGGAAAAGGAGTATTTTCTTATTGATGGAGAAAACGCTATTATGATGAGGAATTGCCGAGATTTTACATCAAAATATCTTGGACAACATCAATTAATTCATATTTACCGTTTTATTAGTCAACAAATATTCTTTATGGAATAGAACATATAGAATAGGTAATTGTTTACAAAGAAAGTTAATGGTATTTTTGGCGATTTTTTAATAAATAATACCTTATTTCCTAATAATAAAATAAGTTTTTAATGTGGAGCTAACTTTTTCATCGAAAAATCACAATTTTATAAACTACAGAATTCTGTAATTGTTTACTGTAGCGCCCCAATTTTAATATATTTTCTTCTTTATTTTTTAACTATATACCTGTCTATGACATTAATATCATTTTTTTGTGAGCAAAAATGTTTTTCACAGGAAAAAACACAATTTCAAGTTTTCTAGGTTAAGGTTCATTAAATGAATTACACCTTATAAAATAGGTTTGTATGCGAATTGTTTTTACCTTATAGCCACCCTACTTGACCTAAGCAAGCGTAAATACACCTATGTACGATATGACAACACTAATCCCAATTGAAATTTTTCACTTGGTGTTCTCATACGGTCTGGCTAAGTACTAACACGCTCAGTGTTGCTTGACCTTGGTGATCAGATATTGTATTTACCTTACAAGGTCAAGTAAGGTAGTTATATATATTCACTCATCTCACACTCCATGTTGACTGTTCAATGGTTAATCCTATGCACATGTGGTAGAAAAACTATTACCCATTAAGTAATAACCACGTTCAATGTTGTTTGACTTCGGTGAAAACAATCAAAACATTGTATTCGTCATGTAAAATTAACCCAAAAATATGTCATTGAAATATGTCAATTTCGAAGTGATAAACATTTTTGCTCGCTAAAAAACTTTTACTATCTTATAAAAAGAGGTATGTAACACAAAAATAATGGAAAAAAAATTTAAATTGGGACATTTTGTTTGCTATGTGAACTAACCTACAAATATGTCAATTACGAAGTGAAAAACATTTTTGCTTAACAAAAAATGTTACAATTCTTAGAGTAGTAAAATAATAACAGGGGGGGGGGAATTAAAATTGGGGAGCTACAGTAAACAATTACCCAAAATTAAATGTATTTATAGTCAAGCAACATTGAGTGCGGTTAGTACATGGATGGGTGACCGCCTTATTTGACCTTGTAAGG